>VURO01019016.1:0-29443 GCA_015108175.1 Pelvicachromis taeniatus
TTTCCCCTTTTCTTTCCCCCCCCCCCCCCCCCCCCCCCCCCCCCCCCTCTCTCTCTCTCTCTCTCTCTTTCTCTCTCTCTCTCTCACACACACACACACACACACACACACACACACACACTTGAATTCCTGTCTCTCCGTGGCATTTTACCCAGCTGCTCCATCCATCGCGTCCGCAAACCACGTGACCCAGTTCTCCCGTGTCCTTCAGCGGCTCATTCAGCATGATGGCTGCGGATGCTGCGGATGCTCTCTGCTGCATCCTGCATCCGCGCCGGCTCTCTCTCCTCTTTCTCACCGTCACCATCTCCTCCCTGCCGGCCAAGACAGCGGCTCTGCTCGGCGTCCGGCCTGAAGACACCCAGAGCGGCGAACTGTCCGTGCAGAATGGGATACTGAAGGCTACCGAGGGGACCCGCTTCATGCTGAGGGTTTACTACTCCGCTTCTCCAGCTACCGAAAATCCCAACAGCCTGAACATCAGCGGTAGACCGGCCACAGCACCTGCCGCTCCGTGGATAGCGTTTATAGAGGAACCAGGTGGGGACAGTGGAGATGCAGAAAGTCCGCTCCCGTCCAGGGGGAATCCATGCGAAGAGGAGAGTGCCCGGAGCTCTGACATCGAGCTGCTGGGCTCCTTCAGATCCGCCTCAAGTCACAACTCAGTCTTAGTTGAGCTGCTCGCCAAAGACCTGCGCAGAGACGAGGTGATCAAATACTACTCCATGTGCGCGTTCGATGGAGTGAAATGGGAGCACTTGAGCACCAAAGACTTCTGGTTGGCTGTAGTGGAGAGACCTCCAGAGGCAGATGCTTGGCTGCAGGCAGGAGTCTCTGTGCTCTTGTTGGGGCTGTCTGCTCTGTGCAGCGGGCTGAACATTAGCATGCTGTCTCTGGACCCGGTCGAGTTGCGGGTCCTGCAGAACAGCGGCACAGAGAAAGAACAGAAATACGCGCGAAAAATAGAGTCAGTGCGTAAACATGGCAACTACATCCTTTGCACTGTGGTTCTGGGCAACGTGCTTACAAACACGTGTTTTGTGGTGTGGATGTGCCAGATTTTAGGAATGACTGCTCTCTCCACCGCCTCGTGCACTTTAGGGATATTTTTTATTGGCGAGATTTTACCTCACTCGGTGGCATCCAGGCACAGTCTCGCCATCGCATCCAAGACCCTGTGCGCGACCCGCCTGTTGATGCTGATGTTTTTCCCCATCGCCTACCCGGTCTCCAAGATTCTGGACATTATGCTGCACCAAGAGATCAGCAACTTTTACACCAGGGAGAAACTGGTGGCCATGCTGCGTGTCACAGACCCCTACCACGACCTCGTCAAAGAGGAGCTCAACATTATCCAGGGAGCCCTGGAGCTTAGGACCAAGACCGTAGAGGATGTACTGACACCGCTGTCAGACTGTTACATGCTGTCCTCAGATGCTGTGCTGGACTTCTGCACCATGTCAGATGTGATGCAGAGCGGTTTCACACGCATCCCTGTTTATGAAAATGAAAGGTCCAACATCGTAGACATCCTTTTTGTCAAAGATTTAGCCTTCGTGGATCCTGACGATTGCACTCCTTTGAAAACAATTACTCAGTTTTACAAGCATCCCATGCACTGCGTCTTCAGTGACACCAAGCTGGACGTGATGCTGGAGGAATTTAAGAGAGGTAACTCGCTTCACTTTAAATAATATCAGAGGTTTGGTCTCTGCAGTCTCCATATCTCCCTGTGTGTCCTGTCTAGGATCTATACACAACTTATGAGTACGAAGTCAGCTGAGCATGTGAAGCACCATATGTTTTAAAGCAACCACCCACCATTTAGGAGTTAAATGTTCTTTGAAGTGACTGCACTTAAGAACTACATTTTCAGTCCAGAAGTCAATGTATACATCAGCCCATTGGCTCAAAGTGGGCCTGCCAGTAAAGCCCTTTGATCCCCAGAGCAGTGAGAGACATATGTGAAATCTGATACTGTGTCACACAGTGTGTTTGGTTCAGCTAGAGTTTAGAGGCTACCATAATAGGGTTATCTTAAGAATTATGTGATGAGAGAGATTTAAGTCGTTTTCCCATGACAACACTGTGAGCTTCATTTGGCCCATGCTTGGTACCCCATCTCTATGCATGTATCAGTTATCGACTCCTCACTTAAAATGCTTGAAATGCTAAACTGTATCAAAAAAGGAATTTTGCACGGTTTGCCTACACCAGAACGGCAGAATACGGCTTTCTCTCTTCTCTGATACCTATCTTTACTGATAAGTGAATTGACAGCATTGCCGCACATGCAGTGATAGCATCTGTTTACTATCGAGCGAAAGTACGTTGCCACTCTTTAGGGACTGTGTTCAGTCTTGATATCATTAAATGTGATTCAGATTTAGCGCTCAGTAGCAAAAAACCTCTGAGTGCTCGACAGACAGTGTCACACTGTAAAATAAAGACACACTATGCAAGGATGAAAATCTGTTTTATAGACAAAGAAAGGGCATTACACATCAGATGAATGCAGCTGGCCTTGGTAGGGTGATGAATTATGTTGGCACTTACAGTTCAGGAGGTCCACTACACTTCACCGTGCCTGGGATTATGAAATATCACTTTGGTCTAGCACAAGTGATCCATGAGCTCAAACTTGACCCACATGTGTGTCGGCATCGCTTGTGTGTCTCTCTTGGGTGTGAAGCCTAGTTTCACCTTTACATTATTTGTGCACACTTAATTGTCAGCCCACTGTGACTTTGAAGTTCCTTCCACTCTGTAGGTCATCGCCAACCAACCCTGCAGAGCAACCATGAAAAATTCAGCTCCAACCTTTAACTTCCTCTCTCACCTCCCTCCGACTTTGCTTTCATGGCTAAAGCCTCCTGCTGGTCAGGAAGCCTGGCTGGAAGCTGTGATGATGTCTCACTGAGGTGGTTGGTGGGCAGAGGTGAAGTCTGTGTCAGAGTAAAGAATGGAAATGTCATCAGGAAGAAACTATTGTCTGCAAACATACTGTTGAGTGGAGAACTTAGCCATGCGGAAAGTTAGCATTTTTCAGTTTTTCAGGCCTCATAAACATTCAAGTTGAAATAGAAAGATTCTCCAGTCTCAGCTACAATTGCTTTTTTTTTTTTTTTTTAAGTCAAAGATGTTTGGAAAAAGGTGACAGTGCAAGTGAAAAAAAGATCATGCAATTAAACGAGTAAAAATCTATCAGACAGATAAAAAAAATGTCTTTCCAAAATTGATAGCAAAGAATGAATGCTTTTCTTGTGGATGTTCATGCTAAAGAAAACTCCCCTTTATGATTGCATAGTGACTCAAAAATGCTTTCCACAATGTTCTTTAGAGGCATGTTTTTCTTTGTCAGCCATCAACAAAGAGAATACTTAATGACCACAACCTCACACAATTCAACACAAGAGTCAACATTCTGCAAACGTCTAAAATAAAAAAAAGATGGATCGCACTTTACAAAAACATACAAAAAGAAGGCTGGGCCAGTGGTGGAAAGTAAATCCTAAGGATTGTTGAAATAAACATCAGCCGCTATCCAAATGAAAGAGGAAATACCAGAGAATAAAAAGAATCAGTTTATGAGTCAAAGCATACCACCTCATATGTCAAGCATAGTGGTACTCCTCTTATGGCTTGGGTGTGCATGGCTGCCAAATGAACAGGCGCACTGGCTTTTATTTATAACTTTCTATTTATTCATTCTGCTGGTGAAGCACCAGGATAAGCAGCCTGCTCACTCAGAATCATATGCATCAAAACGCTCAGGGTGGATTTTCACAGTTTCATAGACAGTTATTCTAAACACATGACAACAAAGAGGTTTTCAGGGTGAAAAGGTTGGGATATCCTCAACTACTAATAAGCAGAATCATCTGATTCCTGAAGACCAGAATAAAGATAGTGAGACTTCACAACGAGTAAGATTTGAAGATGGTTGCAGTAAAAGCCTGGAAAGCACTACCATGGACAAATTAACGCACCTTCTCGTGTTTGTGGGCAGCCTTCAGGCTGCAAAATATTTTAAATATGACAATTTCCAACCCATCCAACCCTTGGAAAATACACTATAAGATTCAAGATCCTTTATTTGTCATGTGCATAGTTATATGAGTACAACACGCAGTGAAACGTGTCCTGATATGCTCCCCAACTGTGCAAAAAGTCCTGATTTAAGACGTGAATGACCTGAGGATAGAAGCTCCTCTTGAGCCTCTCTGTTTTTGCCCCGATGGTGCAGAACCTTCTGCCTGATTGCAGAAGTTGGAACAGTTTGTGGCTGGGATGGGACAGGTCCTTCAATATCTCAGCTGCTCTGGACCAACATCTCCTGGTGTAAATGTCCTGTAGTGAGGGGAGAGCAGCCCTGCAGCAGCGTTCTGCTGTATGGATCATTCTCTGAAGAGCTTTCTTTTCCTCCACACACCTGTTCCCATAACAGGATATGATGTTCTGTGTGAAGATGCTCTCCACAGCGTCTGTATAGAAAGTTCTGAGGATCACTGGAGAGACCCTGAACTTCCTCAGTAATAAGAGGATTAAGTTCTCAAACAGTTGCTTGTATATCGATGTAAGGCTACTAAATGTAAAGCTAACACACGGCACTTGGCAATGAAATTGACTGAGCTGAAGTACAAAACCTGAAGAGCAGAGCAAACTTCCCTTTATGCATTTAGGCTGTTGCAGCTGGAGTGTTTTATGCTGCTTTAAATAATGATTTTTAGTAGGGCAAGACAAGGTTATTATTCTTACGTTACTCTTATGTTAAGTCATAGTATCAACACTCCTAAAAATAACTGCATTATACATTTTACTAGAATGAATTTAAGGTAGACAGTTTAACCTTTTAATATTTGTCTTTTGGTTGAACTCTTAACAGCATTCAACAATTATAATACATGTATCGTGTGTGTGTGTGTGTGTTTTTTTATAAGTATATACTAGATTCAATTACACATATTTTGGAAAATAAGCCACTTTAATACATTAAGCACTGCAAAAATAAGCCCAGACTCAATTACCAAAGCACAGAAGGCAGACAGTTTAAACCAACTGTTTTCATAAGCTGTTTGTGAACCAGTGTAGAGGAAAATAACTGCTCCAGAGATATAAAATGTGTTTTTTTATTCTAGATCTCATTATGGCTTTAATGCTGTGGTAAATAGCAGACAAAATAGGTGCAAACATATGCAACACAGTTTTCTAACATAGACTGACGGAGCCACAGAAAGTGGTAGAGCAGAAACATTTTGCAAAAGGGACAACCATGGAGGACCCAGTTTTGCTCCGGGGATGTGTGTTTGCGTGTGTGAGTAAGTGTGCGTTGTTCTGCAAGAGTATTATGTAACATATGAATGATGTAATGCGGTGCCCAGGCACATCAGCAGCGGAGGGCAAATCCGTTGCTGACTCACCTGAGCTCTGCAGAGACATCGACCTGAGTGAGTGCAGCCTCATCATCTCAGTCAGTCCCTCACAACCCAGAGGTTCATGTTCGGATACGACTGCCAGTCAGTCAATCAGATTTTTTTTCCTCTCTCGTTGCAGTGGATTAAAGCATTTGATCCATTTTATCCCTTGGCGGTGATCCCCTAAATCAGCCCATCTTATTTGAGCCAGAGATTTTGTTCAAAGTGAGGCTGGAGACTTTTTTTATGTGTCTGTTGGAACCTGTGATCTAGTGACATCATTTTGGTTAGGTAACTTATTTAGTCACCAGACTCACTCGTGTTGATGAAAATAGAGCAGACTGATGAGTTCAGCATATTTCAACGTATCTGAGTGGAACAGAGAATAATAATAATAATAATAATAATAATAATAATAATAATAATAATAATAATAATAATAATAATAATAATAATAATAAAACTCAATGTAGAGCAAGTTGTTTGTGTTGATGACTTTTTTTTACTTTTCTGTCCTTGTATGTCCAAGTTTGGCTGCCGCGTTGACTTCTTGTCACATTCGCTCTATCGAGTTGTTGCAAGGATGATGCTGGCGAGCTACGTCACTGTGTCCGACAGGCTTGTCGCGTTCAGCTAAACACAGCCGCTGTGAGCCCTCGGTTTGCTCATGGATGTGCACAGATGTGCTGTGGTTGTGTGTACGTGTAGGCATGAGTGTTTACCAAGGTGGCAGCAGCATGGGCAGTTTATTCAGCAGATGCAGGCATCCCCAGACTGATTGTGTAATCTCTGTGTTTACGTAAGGAAGCCAAGTCTTCCAACTGTCAAAGTGTCTGGAGACTAATCCTCCAATGTCCACTTTCTTTTTGTCTGAGAACACAAACAAGGGCAAGTCTGGCATTGGAATCATTTTAAATGTAACCTCTGGGATAGACCGCTCAGGTTTTCAGTTGGTGAATTAATGCTGATTTTCATCTTGACTGCACAGAGCCAGTTGGAGGCTGTTGACTGGAGTTATTTTTATCTGGTGACTTTGCCTCTCAGCACATTGCACTGGCAGTTTTTGGCCCGAGCTCCCATTTTGAAAGCATTCTAACCTGTCCTCTTCTCTTTTCTGATGACTGCAGGAAAGTCCCACCTCGCCGTGGTGCAGCGGGTGAACAGTGAAGGCGAGGGAGACCCCTTCTATGAAGTGATGGGCATCGTCACTCTTGAGGATGTTATAGAGGAGATCATCAAGTCTGAGATTGTGGATGAGACAGATCTGTACAGTATGTATAAACACAGTGTTTATGAGACTCTGCATCAGGGTTGTCTTATTGCTTCCAGCTCCCCTACTGAGAAGATTTTCGCCTAATTTATTGCAGCAGCTGTCACATTTTGTTCAGCTTTGTGCTCTCCATCAGTCACTGGAAAATGCCCAGATAATCAGCAGAAATTCCCAAACTAGTTATTAGTACTGCCACTAATAATGCAGTAGAATGAATTGTCAATATAATGTTTGTTTTTGTCATCCATCTACTTTGCTATTTTCTCATCCTGCTATTGGTTCCACCTTCTCTCCCATGTTGTTCCCAGCTCCTTTCTAATTCTTAATTAAATAACGTGACTAAGTGACCCAGTCTCTTCAGATAATCGCCATAATCCCCTTATTTTTTAATTGGCTGAAAAATGCTCTCCATGGATTCAAATGAATTCAAATGCAAAGCTCCCTTCATTTCATATCTAGTCCAGTCTGCACCTGCTTTTGCTCACTGAATTTTAGTTTCCTTTGTTACTCTCCTGTACATTTTCGCAGCAGCCCCTGCTCTCAGAAGACATCGAGATATAAGTGTGCTGCAGTTTTAATAATATACAGTGTCTAAAGCACTGTCTGTGAGTGGTGCGCCTGTGTGTCTGCATATAATGTTTGCGTCAATATAATGTTTGTGTCTTTATGACAGAGCTAAAAAGCTCTGTCATACAGTTTTTCTTGAACCCAGCTGTTCTATAAATAATTTTGCAGCAATAATGCATTTAATGGAAAAAAAAAATACTCTGCAGAGGATAAGCCAATTTATCAGTCAGAGGTTACAGCAGCGGATAATCTCCAGCTCTGTGCAGCTTTAGATAAATATACTAAGCATGCAGAATATAGAGGTGCACCAACTAATTAGTGCCACATCAGAGTAGTTTCTAATTAATTCTAGTGCAAACAAAAATATTGAACTTGCTCTGCATATATGGCACATTAAGTAATCAAACCTAATTAATGAGGTAAGAACTATTTAGCTTCTCTAACCTATTATCAGAGAAAGTGCTACATTTTCACACGCTTTCTCGGATTTGTGTCTGTTCATAGCTGATAATCGGACAAAAAGGCGCGTGTCCAATCATGAAAGGAAACAGCAGGACTTCTCTATTTTCAAAGTGGCAGAAAATGAGCTGAAGGTGAAGATCTCGCCCCAGCTGTTGCTTGCAACACACCGCTTCTTGGCTACAGGTAGCATTGTGTGTTTGTCTCCATGGGCTGAATGCTAAGCATTTGCAAATAACATGAGAACAAAGGCCGGCGGACGTGGCGTTCCTCCTTTGACTTGTGGTGTTTCACAACAGAGGTGGAGCCCTTCAGGCCGTGTCACCTGTCAGAAAAGATCTTGCTGCGGCTGATCAAACATCCCAGCGTTGTGCAGGACCTCAAGTTCGACCCCAAGAACAAGCACGCTCCTCAGCACTACCTCTTCCAGAGAAACAAACCTGTTGACTACTTCATCCTGATCCTGCAGGTACTTCTAAACTTCTAAAGGGTATGAATAAGAAATAGGAAGCACCAACAATTATCTGTGTGCTCAGCATTGTTCTGGCAGTGAATTTGCATTTGAACGTGCATTTTTCCTTGCGTGGGATGCTCCATTAGATGAGTAATCAATTGACTGTTCACATTATTAGCGCAGTGCTCAGACCTAATCCATGTAAATGGCTGTGTTAATCTTCCAGGGACGGGTGGAGGTGGAGATAGGAAAGGAGGCTCTTCGGTTTGAAAACGGAGCATTTTCCTACTACGGCATGCCAGCGCTCATCCCACCACTGCCTATTGGTAAGTCACTGGAAATATGAAGCAGTATAGATGAGTAATTTTGAAGCTTCTCGCATGATGAAAACATGCAGTGCGTTGGGGGAGGTGAAGTATTTTTCCTGTCTTAATGCCACCCTGTGTCTGTGTAGTGTCAGCCTGCTGAGCAGCAGCAGCCGTGGGAAGTAAGTAATTAAAAGAAGAGATTTCAGCGAATTTCCCAGTGGAAGGACATGACCTGCACAGGATTATATGAAATCCAGCTAAGACTGCCGAGCAAGTAGAAAGCCTGTCTTTTGCTTTCTCTCCCTCATTTCTTGTGGCGGTAGTGTGTACATTTTGTACGTGTGATGTTCAGGGTGAGCTTAAAGCTATTTGCAAGACCTCATTAAAAATCTGAAAATCCCTACTTAGGACATCTCCGAATTTTCTTTGAAACAGCAGCAGAATCATCACATCTCAAAAGAACAGCTTTTTGCCGTTTTTTTTTCTCTCTTTCCGACTCATCGCTCTGCAGTGAACTGACAAAAATAGCTTTTCTTGCCATTTCGTTAGACAGTGCTGAACACAAAAACCAGGCAGAAAACAATGTGGATGAATTAAAAAGACCTGCATGACCTTCCGTCAAGCATAAGCATCAGTTACTGTTCAAATACATTTTTACTGCTCTCTTGCAAAGCAGGGGAGATATGTTCTGTGAGGGACTCGCTTAAAATGTATTTTGGGTTAAAATTTGATTTCATTTTCCAAGCATGAGATAAAAGATGAGGGTGGCCAGTGCAGCATATGGCATATTGTCGAACTTGGGTCCTGTTGGTTTCACTTCACCCACTGTATGAGTAAAAGTTGCAGGGCCCAGTTTAAGACTTTTCCTTGTATTTTTAAGTTGTCACAAACGAATAACATCACAAGAACAATTGTTGAGGCTTTTAATTTTATCGGTGCCAGAAGTCTTTTTTAACCTATTTTTCTGACAAAGACATTACCCGTGGCTCCCATGCTGCACTGAAATAAGATGATTAAGCCAAGGAGCTGAGCCAGTATGTCTTTAATGTAGTGACAGCAGATTGATTGAATGTGGAAGACTGACATACACTGTTGAGATTGTACCTAATTTCTCTTGACAGATTGCCCGTTATTCATCATCTGTTTTGCATATGAATGGCTCATTAAATGAGGCCCTTTTAACACTGAATGAAAGAGATTTTTAAAAACATTATGCAATGGCTTCATTGTATAATGCTAGCTACAATTAAAGTACCTCAAGAATCACTCCAACTTGAAAGAGAGTTATGATATTTACTTTAATGAGCTTAGAAATATGACTCAACACTTTTTCCTAACTGAAAAATGAAATTTTTTTTGAGGTATATAGAAGACAAAGACATTATAACTTGGACTCGTCTGTGTGAACTCTTCACGTTCATTCTGGTTAAGGATTTTGACCCTTTGCAAATGATGTATGTAGAAAAAAAACAGACCTCAAAATATGTTTCCTTCTCCTATTCTGTTCAGGTCAGAGGTATAGCTCCCGGGCCAGCAGCCTGAACCAGTCGGATTTATTACTGAGTGGAGGCAGTGTGGGTCAGCTCACTGCAGGTGGAGGGGTCTATTTACCCGACTACTCAGTCCGGCAGCTCACAGACCTGCAGATCATCAAGGTTACAAACATAAACGGCTGCACACACATAACCCAGAAAAATATGAAGAAAACCACTGTTATTATAAGCTAAATTAAATCTCTAATTTCCTGTGCACTGAAGGAAAAAATTGGGACCACAAAGAAGAAACGGCATTTTTAAGCTCCCTCCATTTAATCTTGAAATTTCCCAAAAATGCTTCCGCTGCTGCTGGATTTGCCTTTGATATGTCCTGATCACTGTTTCTGACTGAACACAGACATCCTGTCTCTAACTCTCCCACCACACAGCCTCTTTCCGCTAATCACTGCGGATAATTGAGCTCCATTTCAAGCATGAATATCTTAACCTTAAATGATACATGTGCCCTCTCACTTCACCTCGCCTCCCTTTTCTTAAACACAGTACACGTTTGCTCTCGGCCACATGCGCAACTCTAACAGTGACCGCACACACAGATCTAACGCTGATGATAATGGTCGCTTTCTTGGTGCCCCACAGATCACCAGAAACCACTACCACAACGCCCTAACGGCCACCAGGATGGACAGCAGCCCTCAGACACCAGACCCGGTGGACCCTGATGGCAAAGGGAGGCCTCCGGTCCCAGAGGCCCGCTCACACAGCATCGCCCTCCCCCTCACACACACACACACTCGACTGGGACTGGCACGCCTTGCACATCTCCATCCTCATGGTGGCCTTCGCAGCACCTCACAGCTCAATGAAAGAAACCGTATTGTTCGTAAGTAATATAGATGCTTTTCTTTTTTAACAATATGTGAACTCAAACAAACTTTTTACATTACTGTATTGAGTTGTTTTAGTGGTAATTATGCCACTGAAAACTGTCATTTGTTTATGGGATTTTTCTAAGTCAACATCAGGTTTTTACACCACCTAAACTACTTCTCCTTTGCTCCCGAGTGTCTCCTTGTCTGTGGTAGCCCAGTGCATGAGTGGTGCTCCCCAAAACTTCCCTTTGCCCGACTCTCCATGAGAGAAAGTAAAAGACCAGAAAATCACAGTTAGCAGGTTCGCTAGCCGACAGTTCCAGTTCAGTGTAATAATCCCACTTCGACGGTCGCCGCATCCAGCTTAAATGCTGCTGGTCGTAGATGACGGCTGATTGGAATCAGCAGGCCAAGTGATAAGACGCGGGAGGACCGACGACAGCGCGGAGGGACTTCCGGGTCGAAGGTCGCCCGGCTACTATTGGAGACCGGTGTCTGTTTGTTGTGACATGTTTTCAAACCGCCGTTTATTAGAAACGGGCTTCAATAAGAGACAGGCCACTATTAGAAGATATACGGTAAATCAGCTAACAACAATTACAGTAATTTTTATACACACTTTCCCCTTTTCAGATGTTCAAAACTAATGGGACATGCTGACATAAATTTAAATATGTTTTTAATACTTGGAAAAGGAAAAAAACTTGGCTGCCTAGGACACACCAAATGTTGTTTTTGCTCCCTTGAGATTCTCTTCCAGACCTTTTCTGCAGCCAGGTGTGGCTTGTTTGTGGATCATTCAGCACGCTCTGATGGGTTGAGATCAGGTGACCGACTTGGCCGTCGAAGACTATCTATTTTCTTCACATGGAGAAAGTCTTTGTTGCTTTTGCAGATAATGAGCAGACAAACAGTGTAGTATGCTTTGGATCACAAGCCCTTTCTCTCCTTCTCCACATTTTTCTCTTCCCACCATAATCATACCAGTTCATCTTGTTTTCATCTGGCTGAGTGATTTTTTGTTTTTCCAGAACTGTGCAGGCTCTTTGAGTGGTTTTCTGGCAAAATCTAATCTGATCTTTCTGTTCTGGAATGTAAACGATGGTTTGCACCTTGTCGTAAACCCTTTGAATTTCCATTCATGAAAAAGTCTCTTGATTGCAGACTTTGACAGTGATACAACACCTCCTCAAGAGAGTTTTTGATCAGGTTAGATGATGTGAAGTTCTTAAGCTAGGCCTTTTGGTGTTGCTGAGGTTGCCAGTGCATTCACTCTTTTAAAGAATGTATCAGATTGTTGATTTGGCTCTCCTAAAGTTTTTACCATCTCTGTGAGGTTTCTACTGTCTCTAATGATGCCTAATGATGGTGTTTTTTTACTTGCAATAACATCTAATTGGGCCTCATATTTAAAATCAGAGAAAAATTATAATGAAAATCTATAAAATCGAAATTCAACACTTTAAATCCGCTTCACATATTATATCTGCTTCGTTTTTCATGAAATAGCAAAGAAGCAGGTCTCATCAATACGTTGAAACTGCTGCCCAGTCAGTTGTCCAGTTAATTTTGCACCTCTACAAAGAGATTGTGTATAAAAATGGCTGCAATATTAATTAAACAGATCATGCAAACTTTTTGTAAAATCACTTGAAATAGAGCTCAAAGTCAGCACTTCAGTCACATATTGATAGTTTGATTTACAAGCCACTGTACAGATGCAAAACAACATAAACTTATGTCTTTGTGCAACATAATTATGGTGGGCACTGACAGACATAAAGAATGACTCACAAACGGCAAATATCCAAAATGACTCACTCACAGGAGTCATTCAAATGTGACATCAACCAATCTGTACTCGTTTTGAGGCTTAAAGGGTGTCCCACATACCATCTGTCTTATGCAGTGTGTAGCACGCCACCCAATTTTGTGTGTTTGTTAGCTCCATTAGGAAAAGTCGTGGACAGATGGTTCCCCTCTGTTTGTAAAAAGGAAAAAGTGTTTCCCGCTTTAAATTACCAAGTAAGAATTAAGCCTCCTCTGATAGTTGTAGGTCCTCTTTAGCTGGACTTAAACGTTTTTACTTTTAATCCTACACTAGGTACTATTTTTAATATTCAGCCTCTGTGTTGGAGACCAAAAAAGGCTTGAATAATACTAAGCTCTCTAGCTCCCTCTTTAGGTAGAGTTACAAATAGGCTGCTTCTTGTGTTTGGTGGTTTACTTGTTTAATTTAATTTTACAGGCAGTAAATCTGATGGGCAGAGAAGTCCAAACGATACTGTGTTCCTTCGCATGGATGAGATTCCCTACATCCATGAGGACCGTCCAGAAAGTCATGGAGAGGATGGTGAGTGCAGCTCCATACATCCAACATTCAAACATGTATTTGCTTTTCTTCAAAGTAAGAAAAAAAAAAGTTTGCAGAAAAGTTTTTTTTGTTCATAAGTAAAGGGATACATTCACTGGCCACTTTATTAGATACACCTGTTAAACTGCTGTTTAACACAAATATTTTTTCATCTATTCACGTAGCAGTAATTAGGCATGTAGACAATGTCAAGACAACCTAAGCAGCCGAATGGGAAAGACAGGTGACTTGTGTGGCATGGTTGTTGGTGCCAGACAGGTTCATCTCAATATTTCAGAAACTGTTGATCTACTAAAATTTGCCTGCACAACCCTGAATAATGATGAATCTCTCTGAAAAAGAGAAAACATTCGTGAGCGACAATTCTCTGGGTGAAAATGTCTTGTTTATGTCATTCAGAGGAGAATGGCTGGGCACCTTAGTACCAACTGAGAACTGTTTATAGGATAATGTAACATGTAACATTCATTGTATCCAAATGACCTCCATAGAGCTCAATCCAGTAGAGCTGCTTTTGGCTGTGGTAGAATGACAGATTCACATTGTGGATGTGCAGCCAGCAGACACTCGGTGATGTGATCATGATCATGCTATAAAGAATTAAGGCAGTTCTGGAGGCAAAATAGGGTCCAAGATGGTACTAGGTATACCTAATAAAGTGGGCAGAGAGTGGATATAGCTCTGTATTTCATGGTTTTCAAGCTGTGGAGAATGAGTTCATAAAAACGTAATGTGAGTATAACAAAAAAAAGGTTACATATGCTGCATATGTTACAGTCAATAGCCAATAAAATAAAATAAAATTAAAGGATTTCATGTTAAAAATGTGTACTAATATTATAACAGGTTAAGGTACATGCCTCACACCACACCTTTGTTCAGTCTAGTGATTGTAACCAGGAGTTTGGTTGCTACAGCTTTAGTTTGTGTGGTATGACTGGTAACGCATGATAGTTAGCATCTGTGTGATAACTCACGTCACTACTTTTTGAGAACTAAGCCTTTGAGTTTCAGTTTGCTGATCAATTTTTTAAAGTTCAGTGTTTTTTTTTTCTTATGTCACAAGTTAAGGAATCCCAGTTCAAAGCTCCTCTACAAAAGCTTTTGCAGAACTACAGTTCTTACTCTCTAACTTTCTCCTTCAGATGTGCCTACAGAGTCTCTGCCGTCCACCTCTCCCTTCATAAGCTCTTTGTCTCTGTCCAGCTCTGAGGAGAACATTGGCAAGAAGCTATTGCGTAAATTGAGTGAGTAAGCCATTTGTCATAAACACTAATGCGACAGCACTCCCACATGCGCTGTCAGATGTGCACGAACTTTTCTGTCTGACATAGCGACAGTGGCGTGTGTATCTTAGCAACAGGTAATGTGTTACGTCCTTCTCAACAGCCTCCTGCTTCCTGCAAAGCTGATTCTCCAGATGCAAATAAGCCATTCTGGCTCACATACAATGTGACACAGTTAGTTGTATTTATTTATTTGAGGCTGTAGCTCTGCTGTACTTTACATTTACATACTTTATATCCATTTGTGACAAGTTTAATTTAAAACTATAAGCAGTATCATGCTTTTGGTATTTATAAAGATGAGAGCTGCTGCATTTTCACAACATGTTCTCATCTGTTTCTAGGTAACAAGAGGAGGAAAAAGTCTCGGGATGGAGAAAACAGTTTGGAGGAAGGTTCAGAGCAACAGCCAATGACGAGCTAGCATCAGTGACATGTAGGAAGAGGGATGACGCACATATCCTCTTCCTCTTTATCATTCACAAGATTAACTACATTAACTACAACCTCTTCATATACCCCATTCAACTCTCAGGATACTGAGCCATCTTATCTTCTGTAGCCATCAAAAATACTCAGGTCCCACCCTGGCCCACTTAACGTATAAAATGTGATTGGACGGATCTAAACAGTAGTATTCAAGTTATCCAGCTTTGCATCGGTACATCTTTTGTAGTTACTGGTTCATCCTTCTCTATTCTACTTTTATTTGTTAACTCTATCCACAAGGTTAACATTTATTCATGACATTTAAACTGTAACTTGTTTGTGAATTTTGTCACTATAAACCCGACGAGGGCCTTAGATAGTATTTGAGCCAGCTTTAACCTTTTACTTGATCAACTGATAAGTACACTGATATTTATTATTTAATTGTTATGTTGTCAAGGCAGTTTCCACATATTGTACTGAAACCACTGTTTGCACAGGGAACTGTCCTAATGTTGCCATAAGGGTGCCACCTACTGCCACACAACCCAACACACACTAGCCAGTGGCTGAAATAGAAAGACAAATGATAAGAGCACAACTTTTTTTTTAAGAGAAACATTGCAACTATATGCCTATATTTAAAAAAAAAAAAAAGCTACCAATTAATCCTCAGTTTGAAAGACTACTTGTTGTATTCAGTGACTCAGCAACGTTAAATTGTTATAGTCATATACCCGAGTTTTTATATGGAAGTGTGAGGAAAGTAATTTAAAGATAGCAATATAAGTCCTCCTAAATGCTGTAAATCGCTTGGATTTATCACTGCACTCCACGTTCATTCATAAACTTCAGCCTCCAATCTTCCATTAAAGCAACCTCTCTGCATATGTAGCTGTACAGACACACCTTAGGTGTTTCTATCAAGCAACCACCGTTCCACCTTTTTTCCCCTGTGTCTTCATGTTTTAGATAAACAGTCATTAATATGTTGTTCGATTGCATTTAGTAGAACACGTTGTATTTTGTGCATTTCATAGGGATCATAGAAAATTGTCTATGTACAGTTCATCTCGCACAGGGTCACTCACTAAAGCTGCACACACCAATTAAAAATAAGCTAGGGGTTTATGGGCTTTGGATCTTTGGGTTTGGGGATCCAGATGAACATTAGGGGCATTACTGAAGAAGAAGTTGCTACTTGCATGTTTCTCTGTGCTGCTTTTACTATAGAATTACCCCCCTGTTTTTCCATATGCATGACTACGATGCATGACTAGGCTGCAGTACGTTCTCAGCACCGAGATGCTGTTTGACTTTCCTGAATCCTAAGTAGAATTTAGAATGGCTTACACGCAGGCAGCAGACGTCAGATTTTAATTGCTAAAGTTGAAAAGAAACAGCAAATGCTGCCAGCTAATGGAGAAGCACAAAGCAAGGCTGCAGATTTCATCAGAGGTTAAGTTTTAACAGCTACTAATGATGAACATGGGGATTGGAGAATTCAGAGGAAGCCAGAGAAAGCTGCTCAAGAAGGAACACTTTTAATAAGAAATAGGAAATAATCTCCTACGGCAATAATAAACAAATTGATTCTATTTAAATTGTGAGTTAGTCCCTCGATGGACTACGTTGATCTCTTTTCTTGAAATCTTGAACCTGAACAGAGGGAGATTTGCCTGACGAAAGCAATATGACACACTGACGACAAGCCACTGCCTCTTTTCAAACGCACACAAAGGTGGTGTTCTGGTACACTCAGTGAGTTAATTCAATCTGCCTGGTAAGGCTAAGTACAAAGGTTATTGCACTGCTAAGCTTTTTACAATGACCCCGCTGTACCAAACATGCAGTGGGGGCGGGGGGGAGTGTGTTGTGATCCACTGACTCTGAGTAAGTGTGAATCAGGACCTTTAAGGATGGTGCTTTTACAGAATTTGCAGTTGGTTTCCATCTCTTTATATTTGTAAGGATTGATGTACTGTTTGTTTGGGCTAAACAAGCAAAGATACATTTTGTAATGCAAAATTCAGAAGAATATATTAGCCACTCAAAGATACCAAGAAATGGATCAATTGTTCTACACAAGGGTAAATTAATTTATTAATAAATCTACTGGAGTATTCCTCTTGTCTGCGTTGTTTTGTCTTCATCTGCAGGGCCTGCTCAAGGTTGGTGCTTATATGCAAACACTATCACTCAGTTCCACACACATCTGGCAACACAGTTTCACAGTTTTTTATTGGAGTAGTTTGTTCATTTCATCAGAATGTCTGAGGACATTTTCCATTGCTAAAACGATATGACTGTTTCGTAAATGCCCTGCGTAGTAGTGCGACAGCAGCCTGGTTGATCATTAGTTTGTTGACAAACGAATGTTGCGTAACAGTGTCCTGGTGCTATGAACAGTCAACATCCACTGGCAGGTACCTGACAGAACCAGAAGCAACTGGAAGCAAAAAAAAAAACCTATACAAATACAGATTAAATGAGAGGTCATTAGCATAGTGCCCCTTTGAGAAAGACATTGTCGTGAATTTGATTACATAGTTCAGGCTTAAATCTTTCATTTCATCTAGAAATGACAAACACTGCTTCTTCATTCTTCATTCGTCGGGGTGGTAAACACAAATATACAGTTCAGTCATGTTAATATTCTCATTTTCTCACTGCCCTTAACAGCTCTTACTGCTGTCCACACAAATACTTATATTTCACATTTTGAATGGATGAATCATTAACAGCATAACATCTTTAGACTGTAGAGTCAGCGCTGCTGATATAACCATAATACAGCCACAGACTTGCTTCTAATGATGCATAAAACTTGAAATACCAAACACATATTGGGGACTAGAATAAGGGTGAAAAGTTTGGAAAATTGTTGCTGTTAGATTAAAAAAGATCCATACCATCTTTGTGCAGTCTATAGAGAACTTGGTCCAGCATGCGTTTAGCCTAGCATAGCACAAATACCGAAAAAGAATGAGAAACCAGGGGCCTGTGAGCTGTCTGTGCAAATGAGAATTTATATTTGCTCCAGAAAAATCTGGAAATCTGGATGCAAACACATTCCCTGTGATCAGGATGGCTCAGGAATGGGCAGCAGGAAGTGGTGAGAATTGGAGGTATGGTGCAGTCCTTCTACTGGACCTTGGTGACGGCCTCGTGGATGGACTCGGCCACGTAGTCGATGTTCTTGGTAGTCAAACCGCACATGTTGATGCGACCGGTTGCCATCAAGTAGATATGTTTCTCCTTCACCAAATATTCCACTTGTTTGGCTGCAGGAAATTCAACAGATCCAGGTTTAAGTTTACAGACTGTGCTTGTATCTTTTTAAGATCCTTTTAAAATTGTCCCCCAAAATATAAAACAACTTGGAGTTTTTAGTTAAACTGACTTGCTTCTAGTGGGATGTGTGTTTTTGCAGAGGTGTGATTGTGTGCAGAAGGAAGTGATTGCTGTACTCACCGTTGAGGCCTGTGAAGCTAAACATGCCAATCTGGTCTGTGATGTGGTCCCAGGTCCCTGGTGTCCCCAAAGCTTGGAGCTTAGCTTTCAGCTGAGACCTCATCAGCAAGACCCTGTTAGCCATGGTCTTCACATTCTCTTTCCTAAAGTCAAAGAATGAAAACACTCTGTATGTCTGACATCGACTGCTTTTTCATATATGCCTCATGCACAGGTATGAGTCATCTTTTAATGATGCTATTACCATTCACTAAAAAGCTCATGTGAGGTAAGAGTGATGGTGACAATGCGAGCTCCCTGAGTCGGTGGATTGGACCAGGTGATCCTGACAATCTTCTCCATCTGGGAGAGAACTCGCTTCAGGTTATCTGCATCGCGAGCCACGACGGTCAGGTTGCCCACACGCTCGTCTGATGGGACAAAAACATACAATACTGCAGCTAATACCTATTACCTGATCTGTAGGTACAGTATCTGATAAACAGCTCCTCCTATGGTGAATCTGAGACTTGCTAAATGTGAATTTTGTGGCTATTCCTTTCATTTTATCTCAGTTTTTTGATGTATTCTGTACACATTATACTCAGCATAGTCTGAAAATAAGATCGGTATATATTAAGAGTACTCTTCATGCAATGATTAATCCCTGCAGTTGGTTTAGCCTGGGATTTTCAAAAACCCTTTATACATGCAGGATCACTCACTGTAGAGTCCGAAGTTCTTGGAGAATGACTGGGCACAGAACATTTCAAAGCCCAAAGAAACAAAGTAGCGCACTGCCCAGGCATCTTTCTCCAGACTACCTGAGGCGAATCCCTGATAAGCCGAGTCAAAGAACACAAACAGCTTCCTCCTCTGGGAGAGAACCGGATAAAAGATTAAAGGGTTATCGTATTGCGATAAACACTGCGCATGCAAAATAAAGCCTGTTTAAAATGACACCTTTACCAGTGGTGGCACTTCAGACCACAGTACAGACACTTTGAATATGTTTGCATGTACTTCATACGCATGTTACCATCATAACTTCAGCAATTTGCTTCCACTGCTCCTGTGTGGGGTCTGTGCCTGTTGGATTATGGGCACAAGCATGCAGGATAAAGACTGAGTGCTCTGGACAACTCTGTGGGAAACGGAGACATGAAGAAGCAATGTGAAATCCAGAAGACTAAAATGAAGTAATAAGTGAATAGTGCCCTGTCACACACTACTTACTTCCAAGTCACAAAGGAAGCCAGCCAAATCAAGGCCTCTTTTCTCTGCGTCCCAGTACTTGTATGGACGGACATCCTCGAAGCCAGCGCTGCTGAACACAGCATTGTGATTTTCTGAGACAAACAGTAAGAAAAACTCTGAGGGCAGTGATCAACTTTTATCATTGCTTCCTTTAGATAAAAGAGTGAATAAGGTTTTTTTGAAATGCTCCTCACATCCGACTTAACAACACAGCCAAGCTCACTGATAACATGTGACTGTAACAAGACATTTATCAATAGAACACTTTATCACGAGTACAGTTTAAAGTCTATGGAAAGGTCACAAAACAACCTGTAAATTATTCAAAGTGCTTTACAAGTGTGTGCTTCTTCACTGCTTGTTTGTGTGTGTGCTTGAATGTACCCCAGGTAGGTGCAGACACATAGATGGGAGTTTTGGTGTTGTTGCTCCCATTGTAGAATCGCCTTAGAAACTCCGCGCCTATCTTCAAAGCACCCGTACCACCCAGACACTGGACAGCCCCGACCTGGCAGTCACATTTGAACAGTCACTTTAAGTGCAATAACATTAGCAATTCAAAGAGTGTAGTATGGCTTTTCACTCCACAAACCCTGTTTTCTTGGATCGCAGGGCTGTCATCTCCCAGTACTATTTTGGAGGCTGAGGATCTGAACTCAGGCAGGCCCAGGATGGGCAGGTACTCGTGGTTTAGCCTGTCATCATGCACAATAATCTTCTCCACTTTTTTCACCACCGGCAAAACCCAGGGCTGGCCTTCATCTGTACGATAGGCTGCAAGAAACAATATGATTTAATATTATAGAAAAAAGTGAAAGAAAGGCTTAATATAGTAGGTAGCAGCCCTTCCCTCCTGGATTGGTGTTGTTTATACTAATAAACAACACCTTTTTTAAGCAAAAAGAAACCTCTAAGTAAGATTAAATATAACATTTCATTAAAGAATTTTAAATTACTCAGTAAACAGATACAGCAGGAAAAAAGTCACTCGCTTGCAAGCTTAACACCTGTACCTTGGTAATCCTGCTGTTTGTGAGTTTATGAGTCCAGTCACTCTTGAGTCATAACAGAAGTGCAAAGATCACAGAGTTTTGTGACAGGCGTGCACTTTCATTATTGTTGGGTGCTTTAGCCGGGTGATGTCGACAATCAAACTGACCTTTTTCTCTCTATGTCCACTAGCTGGAAAGGCACTAATTATCGGTAATAATGAATGGTAATGACTCTAAATTAAGATTTAGGCCAGAACCAATGGCGACAACATCGCGCTAAAGTCACGTGTGAAAGAAAAGTCACAGAAAAGCAGAAAATCCTTAGAATCAAGGGTGTGTGTGTTTTGTGAAGGGATACCAAATGCTATTATTTTTCTCTAAAGCAAATTTACCTACGGCTATAAATAAAGTAACCTTGAAGGCTCATTTTTAGATCCACGTGTCTTTTTTTAAAACATAGGTATGTTGTACTAGGCAGCTGGGACATGTGTGGCCTACATTTCCCAGCTGCCATGTAGCGGCTGACCATCTGGAGAAAGAAAGGGATTACGAGGCCTCGGCCTCCTCTGCTAATCACAGGACTCAGGTATCCATGTCCTGCCAAAACAGAGCGAAGCAATCAACGCTTCTCACACTGTTCCTGTGCAAGGCAAGCAGCGAAGACAAGACTCCTTGCAGAGAGGTTAGCACAGAAAACAGCTGCTCTCAAGGACGAAATGTGACAATGGTTTGTGTCAGAGAAGAAGACTAAGCTGTAATACATTTAAACTCCTGCTTGTTCTAGTGTAATGACAGAACAGTAATCCAATCAGCTGCCTAGTCTGCTGAGTGAAAGGTGCAGGATAGCAGAACACAGAGATGATTCAGATCTCAGTGTCACACTAATTGCAGAACAAAGATATATTATCAACAGAGCTGCCATTAGTAGCTGGTGGGTGTGTGATGACTGAGCAGCCTGTAGCGTGGCCAGATTAACTGATCCTCACAGTTTCTATGTTAATCCGAAAATGAATTAAAGCAATAGCAATAATTACAATACAGGTGAGCCATCACCATTCTGGACTGCCTGGTGTACTCAACTGATTAAAATCTACATCGAGATAGCTTCTGTTTAGATTTTACAGCTCAAATATCAGTCAGCAGGCTGTTTTAACTATTACTGGGCTTAGTTTGGAGCTTACAGCCAACTGAATTTGTGTCACTTTCTGATTATAATGACAACAACTTGTTAGAAATTCATAGGAGGGCTCCATCATACAAACATGTAAGACAGGCTGGAGAGCTGAGGAACTTACAATGAATGACTGACAGCAATGCACAACTTACCTCCTACTCCGAGGTTCACCTTATTTGGAAACGGGTCGTTATTGAAATCCTGCGTCAGCTTGAAGACAGCCACAGGGGCAGCCTGGGGGACTTCAGAAAACAGCGACATTTTTTTTTAAATATATATATTTTTTATTTGTTTACTTTTTTTGCACTGTGGGAGGCTGTGGCAGCACGAAGAGACGAGCTGTCACTGGATCAGCTGGCTGAGCGGGATGATGGAAGACTTTCACCTTCAACTTGGATTTGGTCACAGCAAAGTGGGTGTGAGTGGATTTACCAATAGAAATCGCTCTCGGGGTTGATCCCTGTCAGTTCAAAGGTCAATAAAAC
This sequence comes from Pelvicachromis taeniatus, assembly GCA_015108175.1. Classification (NCBI taxonomy): domain Eukaryota; kingdom Metazoa; phylum Chordata; class Actinopteri; order Cichliformes; family Cichlidae; genus Pelvicachromis; species Pelvicachromis taeniatus. The sequence continues at coordinate 22,291 of VURO01019016.1, forward strand.
GCACAAGCGCTGTTGCCCAATGAACGCCGCGGGCAGGGGATTGACAAATCCCCCAGCTAATGTGTGGCGTTGAGAAAGCGTCACTGCGAGTGGGCGGTGCAGGAGATTAGCGCATTTAATTTTTACGCCACAAGGTGGTGCTAGAAGCCTGTTTTGAAGCTCATACCAAGCGCATCTAACCAGAACTATAGTTGCATGACTTGGTACAGAAAGAAGTCGTCCATTAATAGATAATAGAGCACAAGTTAATATCAGAGCTCACAGACTGTTGTATCTGCATCAGTATCAGAAGACACATCCTCATCATAAATATCAGTATGAACTCTGGCTGATCAGACAGCTATCATGCTTAGGTCACCAGTTCTGCAGACGAATGTGTGCAAGTGTCCTAATCTGTTCTGTCCTGAGGGCCTCGGCTGAGCTGTGGTGTAAACACACTGGCTCCTCTGTGCTCTCCCCACAGCTGTCTGCAGGGGCTAAAGTGGTTGATAAATGAAGGCCACTCCAGCCTGCTCTCCCCGACCAGGAGGGCGACTTTGTGGGAAGACAAGACTTACTTGTGTTTTCTGTCTGGTAAATAACAGTCCAGTTGCATGGCTCGACCTTAGTTTTTGTAGTTCAACAGCTTCGCATTATGACATATTAATGTTTTATAAATGATGGGTTATAAAAGTTTATGTGGGGTGAAATTAAATACACATATTTGTCTAGTGCTGAAGTGCTGGCTTTGAGTGTTTTCATGCTACTTACATATTTTAAAATAAATTACTTTCTTTTTTTCTACTATATTTAACTGGAAGCCAATTTTAACATATCTAATTTCAAGTGCTTATGAAGATTAGATTTAACACATGAAGAATGCATTCAGATTATTATACACTGATGGACTGTTATAGTTTAAATGCTGATTAGAGTACAAAGTACAATTTAGCTCCATTTTCTGCATGGACAACATCAAAATCACACTTTCATGTCCTGGATAATAATTTGCGATATGCAATAATTTGTACAAAAGATATTTTAAAGAATTATATTACTTTATAAAGTATGGGTCTTGTTAAACGAAGGATTATAACATGTAAATCCTCGTTCATGGCTATTTTTTAACATTCATTTCCAGATTAGGACTATTTCTCTTCTCACATTAACAAGTGTGCATTTGAGCTTTTTTGCAAATCCATAGATACTACATTTGCAACAAGAAATAACAAGAAGATATCCCAAGCATTATTTCTTAAATATTTTGTGACAGACCAGTAATGGTCACTATTTCTTCTTTTTTCTTTGTTTTATTTTATTTTAGCTGCAGCAGGATGATCTCTTCACTAAGAGGTTCTTACAAATCTATTGTGAAATATTTGCCCAGCACTAAACAGAAGACAGACAGAGTTGGCATTGGGTATAATGAAACATGTCATTGTTATAGATGATTTTTTTTCTTCCTAGTATTTAGTGAGGAGCATGGATTAAATACAAGCAGCAAAAAATGTGCAAAAATTAAGCACACAGGCATAAAAAGTCTGACATAGTCTGCTATAGTCTGATAATATACCAATATTGTTTTTATATATTGCTTCTGTTCCTACAGTTAACTAGAAAAAAATACTGTGTTTTAGTTTGCGTGTTCCCTTGTGCTTTTGTGGGTACAATAAGCACTGTGGGTGTTGTCTTGCTCCACGCTCAACACAATTCCCATGTATTTGTCTGGATTCTTGCATCCAGAGAAACTCAATCAACTTTCTGCAACACTGTAAGCATTCTTCCAAATACAAATGCATGGCTGTTAGATTAATTATGTGTGAATTTATGTATTTGTGTGTTTTCACAATCTACAACCCCCACCCCACCCCTCCTAAAAATAAATAAGTAATAATAATAATAACTAGCAACAAAGTCTAACTTCTGATCTTTTAGATTGACAAATCATTATTTAAATATTTATATCTCTTTGGTTAAGCCTTATGAACCCCTTACAAAAACATACCTAGCCAAAGTGCTACAGTTAATCCCAGAGCTTGCTATCACGCAACACGCAGTTACTATTTTCCTCAGTGTTTTGTCCCACATGTTGCTAACTTTCCCCACTACTTGGTCCCACCCCCACTCAGCTCCTCACTTCACGCTGACAGTAGATGTTTTCATTCTTTCCAACCAGGTGAGGGTGTCTCGTATGTTAGCTATCACTGTCAGCCCTGCAATTATGGGATTTGAGCTCCCAGAACAAGGCTTGGGGGCCTGGGGCGGGGCTCAGTGTGTGCACACAGAGGAGGCCCAGGGCCACGATCTGGGCTGTGATGTGAAGCGTGAGTCAGAGCAGGGAGTGACAGAAGTAGCCTCTGGCAAGACAGTTTCTCCAAAGAGAGTGTGTCACAGCTAGATCGATCACTTACTCAGCCCAACATTCACTGACACTTTCTCTGCATTTCCCTGAGAATGAAAAACAAAACATTTGTTTTGGCATCCAACAGAGTAACACTAATATGACCAAAAAGGCAACGTGTGAATGGGGTTTGGTCTAATCAGGTTTTTTTTCTCTCTTTAAAACTTTGCATGCAGGTTATCAGCACTGCTTATAAGGAAGCTGACACAAAAACACACAAAGGCACACATTCAGGCACAAGACAGTCACATTCCAGCTGTGGTATCACTGAAACACAAACAAGAGCGTGTGTGCACACACCGCTGTGCATTCCTAGGGCGAAGTTTCAGCGCCGTTCACATGTTGCTCTGGCCCCGGTGTCTCTGGGTCAGAGAGCTGTGGTGAGTGACCACCTTTTTAGCTTCCCGCCTTGTTTGTTTTCTAAAGACAGTGTCATCAATTCTCTAACAAGGAACTAGACACAGCAACAACAAAGAGCACAGGACCTCCCTGTTGTTCCCTGTGCAGATCAGTGACTGACGGACCGTGCATGCAGTAATAGATATCAGTAATCTCTGTGTCTGACTACATTCCAACCAGAGTGCATGAGCGTATGTCTGTGCAAGCTTAGGTTGCAAATGTCTTTTGTGCTCCATTTGATATCATGACATGAAATCTGCTTATTTTTTAATGTACATGCTGATTTCTACCCTGCTGACAAAAGATGACAGGCTACAACTGGATTCAATGAATTAGTATGAGCCAGGAATACATCCAAGTGCAAACCTAGTTGAAATATATTAGAAGATGCAACGTCTCACACATATGCCAAATATTGCCTTGGATGGGCTCTGCATGTTCCACAAGTTCAAATATATGGCTCTCACAGCTGGAGGCACATTGTTTCCACAGTTAAAAACATGGAGGCAAAAAGTAAACTCACTGAGATAAGGGCTACACACCATTGGAAGATGCCTGACAACATAAGACCGCATGTGCCACTCACGCAAAATAAAAGAACACCTAAGTGCTATAGGGAGCATGTTTCAGTCCTCTTGCACCCGTACAATACAGAAAAAGGCAAACTACAAGCAGTTAGTCTAACACAACTGCTGGAAACAGATAATAAGATACAGGAAGTCCTCTATTAATTTTACATGATAACTTCAGTCTTCTCCTGAAATTTGTGTTAAGCAAGGAAACATTTTCAAAAATACAGAGTTAAATTAAAACAAACCATTAAAATTCCTTAGCTGTTTTGCTTGAGGAACTATATTTATATGCTGGAATGTATATGTTCGCATACAGTAAATAAGAAAGTGTCCTGTGCAGAAAACTGGAAAGCTACATCTCAGACTCCACGGGCTCCAGTTAGCATGTTAAATGTTAAAGTTCATGACAGTACAATTATGAAAAGACTGAATGTGTACGGCTTGTTTGGAAGAGTTTCCTCTTCTTTCTAAAAAAGGACATGGCAGGACGGCTTAGGTTTACAAAGTTGGAGCTTGTACTCATTGAGTTGACAATGAACCTCTCTGAATACCCAAGTACTGTAGAAACAAATGTGAGGCCATCTGTCTTGAAGCTAAAGTTTGGCTAAAACTGGGACATACAACAAGTCAGCAGCAGATCTACAGAAGAATGGATGAAAAAGAAAAAAAGAATCAAGACGTTGCAATGGCCCCGTCAAAGTTCAGACCTCAACCTGATCGAAATACTATAGAGGGATCTTATGAGCTGTGCATAAATGAATGCCCACAAACATGAAATGAAGCAATATTGTAAAGATGAGTGAGCCAAAATTCCTTCTTAGCGATGTGAGAGACTAAAGTTAAACAGAAAACGATTACTTCAAATTACTGCGCCGAGCTATTGAATAATTGGGTGTACTTTTTAACAGGGCTGCATTTGGACTTTGAAGAAATATTAAAAATGGTTGTGTCTCATTGTTTTTCACTGATGTGGCCTTCAAGCTGGGTGGAACCTCAAACACAAGGTCTACGTTGTGTTGTTCTACTTGATTGATTTTGTCTTTTGACCAACTCAGGCACTTTGGCTTTATACAAATATGCATGCTAAGACACAAAGACAGGAAGTGGAAGACATTTTTTTAAACATTTTTTTAACCCAAAACTACTTGCTTTATTTTGTCTGCATGAAGTAAAAAATACACAAAAATGATAAGTGACAGAGGAAGCAAACTTTATCTTTCATGACTTCTCATTATGTTGTATTTTTTGAATCGAGGTGGGGAGACCCAGCTGGATTTTATTCTCGCTTTTGCAAGGAGGTCAAAGTTCATGGTCAGCTACAGATGCTGCACTCTGTATCTTCATATATGAGGATGGATGCCTGCCAGCGCTGGGGTTTGTAGCAAAGCTGTCCAATTGAAGGCCTGGTCAGCTTTGATCCTAATGGTTAATGTGAGCATCAGCATTGCCAAAACCTGCTGAAACTGCATTGTCAGATACAGTTAGTATTTACAAAAATGGGACTTTATTGATAACTAGTCAGATATTTGCCAAAACAGTCTGTCACTTTGATAGAAATACCACCGCGGTTGCTGGACAGACACTAATATTTTCTCTCAAGGATGTTTACCTCTGGTAGCCAGGATGCACGCATACTTTTATTTTATGGTAACATTGTCCTTCCCAAGAGAGCTTTTACTGATTCAGCAAGTTAGAGGGAGTTCCTCCAGCAGCAAGCTGAACTTGATTCAACCTTTTGATAATTAAAAAAAAAATTCACCAGTTCTAGCCAAGTGGGACAGCGTATATATGCAGCTAGTGGCAGACACATCCTCTCATTTGAAAGCCTGCCTCCCCGCGCTGTCTTTATTTACATTGACTGCGTGGCAGCAGAGAGGATAAGCATATTTAGGTTGCTTGTTTCCTCCCAAACTACATTCCCAACACCGTAGATCATAGATATTACAACCCTTACATCCCCCCTGTTAGCACTCATATATACAAACACACACCTGCTGGAGCAAGGCCGTCTGGGAGGGAATTACAGCAGCCTAATTTATGAGGCCCAAGGGAGGGCAAAGGGCAGGGGATCCAGACTGGCCTGACCTCACTTCCTCTTTTCATGGTCTCTAAGTTAGAACTGTGATACACAGAACAAGGTGTCAGTACTCAAACAAATCCCCCTCTCACAGTCTTTCAAACAAACCAGCTAATTAGGGTATCTTTTTTCCTAACCTGGTTAACACAATGAGCCCTGAGGGAGTGTTAATTATTATCACAGGCCCGCCATTGTGGACTATATGGCTCTATCAGAGTCCAAAGTAAGTGGGTGAGAACAGGGTTTTTGCTGAAAAATCTGGCCCTGCATGGGCTCGCCTTTGGCCTCCTCATTTCCTCCAATGAGAAGGTGCTGTCATCCGTCACTCGGTCCCAGGCAGGGGCACAATAGCACAGTCTGGGTCTTGGCTACTGACACCATCACATGGGTTGCTGATAAGACTCACCTTCCGGGACTCAGAAGAACTGAAACATTACTGCCACACAACGGTTTGGTCCACTGCCATTCTTTCTGTTGACCATGAAATTAAAGGAAAACGGAAAGTTCATTATGAGCTACATGAGGCGGACACACTCTGTATCTGCTCTCATAACCTTTTCAAGTTTTCTTTTTTTTATGCACAGTCTCATTATTTACATATTAAATGCCCCAATGCAAGATGCTGGGGAAAGCTGTCACACCCAGTTAAATAATCCTGTTGGACATTGGGGAAAACGCACTTGAGCTAATCTATTTTCCTAAAGTAGCAATCTATTGTTGTTATTGGCTGATTAAGAGCACTTTAAGACAAATGGATAGTCACACTTGAGTTCCTCATCACACACACACAGGCTGTTGGTAGAGCCTGTTAATAATCACCTCCATTGTAGAAGGCTGTAAGTGCTTTCTTACGCAACTATGCCAAGTCACAATATCAAAGAATCACTCTTTGATAAATAAACAGCTATTTGCCGTCAACCAATCAGGCACAAAACTCTGTTTGCAGAAGCAGCGATGAATGATAAATGTCGTCATGTCTTCAAACGTCTGTTCTGTGCTCTGTGCTTGGAGAACAACCCTGTATCTCAGTGGTGTACTGTACACCTGCCCCTCTGATGCCGCCCTGAACTGAAGCCCTGCTTCAGTATACGTTAGACTGCCAGAAATATGGAGATAAGGAGGGAAACAAGAAGAGACAAGTTAAGCGCTGCTTGGCAAAACACTAACTTTGAAGAACTCACCAGAAAGCGAATGTGCGGAGTGATTGAAATTTGACTCCCACGGAGGCAGAAAGCAGATCTATTTTTTTTAAAGTTATTTTTCAAAATCCCTTTAATTTTTTTTATTTTTTTAATCTTAGGCCTCTGCAGCCTGTATCCGCTCTGACCTCTGCTGTGGACTCGACCTTATCGAGGCTATCAAGAGGATTCAGAAATGAAGATGATTTATTGGGGAGTCGCATTCACCAACGAGTTAGCTCCTTGACACTCTCTGGGAGTCTGGGTTTTGTTAAAGGCAGGAAACAGACTCTTCCGCTCCGTAAACACGAGTCTTTACTTGGCCACTTTTGGGCTGCCGGTGGCACGCGAAGCCCGTGACGATGGTCAGTTGGGGGCTTGAGAGGACCTGCGCACTCAAGGTCGAAAGCGTGATGACTCTGCTCGGACTCATGTATATAATTAATTTTTAACCACGTAGTCTCTGTTGGGGTAATGATAATTTTCTCCCAAACACTTTAAATAAAACAAAACAACAAACCCCCCCCCCCACACCAACCACAACACA
>VURO01019016.1:29463-40738 GCA_015108175.1 Pelvicachromis taeniatus
CATTCACGCAAACACCTTAAAAAAAAAAAAAAACCCCCCCCCCCCCCCACACACACACACACACACATACACACGCACACACAGCTATTACGCATTTACTTCTATGTTTGGTACGTTTGATTAAATCATTGCACTCATTAAAAAGGAATGGGTAAATATTTGGGAAACAAAATGACCAGATTTACTGCCCCTGGGGTGCTTTACGAGCTAATTCTATCACAGAAGTCCGCCTAACTCGCGCAAACTTCCAATGTGTGGAAATAACTTTTCCTCGTTTAAATTTGCGTCCAAGCAGCAGTAAGTGACCACTATATTTTTACAGAGCACACAGACAGTTACTGTGGCCTTTTTTTTATTCAGTTCAGCTCTTGACGTAAACTACTCCACCTAAACGGCCTTTTTTGAAAAGACGTGCATCTCCATGGGAGGGGGTGACGCTATCAATTTCTAAACAGCACCTTGTTGTTTGTGAGCGGATGAGACATCCTCTTCTTTTCTTTCCACACGGTTTGAGAGCAATGGGCCCTCAAACCCTGGCGCCTGGACCTGGCCAAAGATAGTCGACCAGAAGAGAGGTGTCCCGTTTCAGCACGTTTGTCTCTTAACCACGAAGTAAAATTAAAATCAAAGCCCAGTGTATTATAATATAATATAATATAATATAATATAATATAATATAATATAATATAATATAATATAATATAATATAATATTTCCTTGTAGCTATTGAAACTGATTATTTATTTATTTATTTATTTTTTTTAAAAGGCTTTTACTTTCCTATTACTATAGTGTCAAGGGGAAGTATTATTGTGGCGAGGTTTTCGTGACCAAATCATCCTAAAACTTTCACAAATAGATAAGACATAAATAATTCATAGAGAACCATTCTTTATGCCTCTCACGGTTGCCAGATTTACCTAATTTCCCGCACTCGTTACATGATCTTATCCAGGAATTACCGAGAGGGGAAACAAAGATAGGCCTAATCTAAAAACAAAATTAAAAAAAATTGCCAATCTACGGTGTTGTGGGACCGTCCATGCATAAGTGAAATCTTTTAAAATTAAAAATAAATAAACGAATAAATAAATATTGGTTCTAACAAGTTAAGTATTTTTGAAGCTATTTGCATTAAACCAAACAACATTATATGCTTTGTCTAATTAATACAATTGTATGACAGCGCTGGCGCAGTTTATTAGACACATTTAAAAGCATAAATTAATAAGTTACTTACCTTTAAGAATATTTCACCGTTTCAGTGCAGCCCATGGCATCAATATTATTTCATAAATTGGGGATAACTTCCTGACATATAGGCTACACCTAAATAGAACAGAGAGGGAAAGGGGGAGGAAGAGTGAGAGAGAGAGAGAGCGAGAGGGAGAGAGAGAGAGAAAGAGAGAGACCCTACCAATCCCTCCCCCGCTTCAGAACGTCACTGAGAGGGAGAGGACAGCATCTTGGCTGACCCTTTCTCTCTAAATAACTGAATTCAGCCATCCAAACAGGATCGCCCTTTCTCTTTCTCTCTCAGCCATCCAGCCACAGACGCAAATGTAACTAAGAGGGATGTCACAGCTGAGAGTAAATCAGTCGTCTTCGGTGTGTATGCAAAAACAACAGAGCGCGGCTGTTCCTCGGGTTTACGCACGCCTAATTTTCTTCTTTTGTGCGTCCAGAGGCGAATCGGTCCCGTTCTTGGACTGCTGATCCGGGTATTTTGCCATCTCGTTCGTGGTGGTAATAATGATTCCTAGTCCGGTCATAAGTTCGTCCTCCACGCCTTTTTCTGTGAAGGACATTCTGAAGTTAGAGCTCCAACAACAGTCTCAGCAGCACCAGCTACAGCTGATCTCCTGCTTCGGTCTCTCTGGTGCGCTCTCACAGCCTGTGGCTCTATCGAACAAATCCTTCCGTTCTCACTCACCGCCCTCCTGCATGCTGGCGGGCAGAGACACTCCAAGCCCCATCAGCTCCTGCCTGTCGGAGAGCGAGGAGAGGATGGCGTATCTCAACTCACTGAATGTGCAAGACCGGCTAACGGACTCCGGTATCCAGGTGGAGGTGTTCGGCAACCTGGGGCAAACCCACTCTGCAGACCTCCGGCCGGAGACAGAGCAGGACGAGCATGACAGCAGTGAGTACACAGTCTACTGAAGCGAGTTACTCTGAGGATGGTAATTGTATAAAAATGCACATGGACGAAAAAGCCATAAGAAAAAAATCACAAAATATTAATAAAAGTTTCCTACGTGACAAAAACATGGCTCATCTATTCTGACACTGATACACATTTCAGGAGAAACACGTTTTAGGATTTGTGTGTAAATTAATTTAAATTCATCACCCAATGAAGGCAGGAAAAATAGGCCACTTGTTAATAATATACATAATATATAATTTCATAATAGAACCAAACAATGGACGGTAAAGAACAAGAACAAGAGAAAAAGATTATTGTTTCACACAATTCATTAGCTGCCAGCTAACTGAGCGTAAGCCTGGCAGTGATTAAAGTGTTTACATTTGCAAGCTGCTAATTTAAGTTTGTTGAACAAGAAATATATTAATCTGATGATTCAAATCATTGCGCATTTAATAAGACGCAGACATGATTTTAAACAAAATCTGTTTTTAATGTATCAACATTCACGTTTAGTTAATGTTCTTATATAACATGACGTCACTATTATGCCTCCCTAAATTTATTTTGCAATACATTTTACTAGCAATTTTCAATCAAGCCCACTTCCACTCAGGGCTAAACGAGTACATTTTAAAACTCTACAATAAATAATAATAATTTAATTTAACTTAACCTGGTTAACATGATGTGTAATTAAACATGGTTTCTCCGGGCAGAGAGCTGTGTCATGCCGGGTGAGTGTGAGGATCCAGACTCGGAGACGCCAGCCACCAAGCAGCAGAGGACCAGGCGGAAGCCTCGCGTCCTCTTCTCCCAGGCTCAGGTGTTTGAGTTGGAGCGGCGCTTCAAGCAGCAGCGTTACCTGTCCGCCCCGGAGAGAGAGCACCTGGCCAGCTCCCTCAAGCTCACCTCCACCCAGGTCAAGATCTGGTTCCAGAACAGGAGGTACAAATGCAAGAGGCAGCGGCAGGATAAGACCCTGGAGATTGCGGGTCATCATCACCACCATCACCACCCACCACCGCCTCCAAGGAGGGTGGCTGTGCCGGTTCTCGTCCGAGACGGGAGGCCTTGTCTCTCTGGATCTCAGAACTACAATCCCCCTTACACAGTCGGAGCTCCCAACCCATACAGCTACAACGGCTATCCAGCCTACAGTTATAATAACTCGGTGTATAGCAACACTTATTCTTGTACTTATTCTAGTTTCCCTTCTCTCCCGCCCAGCAACACCTCTGCCAATGCTTTCATGAATATGAATTTGGGGAACATTAGCGGACAGACGCAAAGCCAGGCTCCCCAAGGACCAAGTGTCACACACTGCCAAGGAGCTCTGCAGGGCATCCGGGCATGGTAGCGCGGTGTTTGCGCACAATCACAAGCCTGTCTTGATGGATAGACTCGAGCATGTAAACATCTTCAACTAATGCCGTGAAAACCACAATTTCAAATTCCGTAACACATTACAGAAAGCAGCGGATAGTTTGTTCTTACTCCACAGGCATATGAAGAAAAACGGAGTGAAATAAACTATATCTATTATGAGTTTTTCCCCTCTGAGCCACATGTGTTTAGAAAACCTTCTGAGGTTGTTGTGTTATGTTTGACGGAAATAATTATACAGATTAGCTAAAACCACGCGTAATGGTTCAAAGCTGATGTATTGTGCATGAAAAATAAAGGAAAATTCCATGTAAACCTTCGGTTATGCAAAGGCCTGTAGGTTTCATTAAGAAAGTGAAGCCTTTCATGGATTTTATTTGGATGCATAATGTTGCAAGAAAGGAACATGGATCACAAATGCTGGACAATTCAGTATTATTTTTATTAAGCCCCTTCCCCCCCTCTTTTTTAATTTGTGTGACTTGGTTTTGAGCTTTAGGGTTTGTGTTTTCACTCTAAAACTAAGTGAGTGAGACTGAAAGCCAACGAACTGATTTTAAAAAGAGGCGCTCAAATAAGACTGTTTTAGGCTCGAATTAAAACCACATAAGGATCCAAGTTATCAGCGATGGTGGAATTAAAGGCTAATAACTGTCATAGCATGACTGACTGAATTGGAGCGTGCTTTGTGTGTGAGTCTGTGCGTGTATCTGTTCTTTTCCTTTTTGTTAAATGATGTTGACTGAGGTTTAATCCAACATTTCTTATCGTCTGAAATCTTTTCTCAAGCCAAGAAAACGTTTTTTTTCCCCTCTCTTGTGTGAGAAAGCTTGCACTAGACTTCTGCCTGAGACAAGAACCAGAAACAGAGAGAATTTAAAGGCGAGCTAATGTCCGGTCAGGATTCAGAGATGGACATTAACCAGACGACCAGCATCCCCGGGACCCACAGAGCATAAAAACGCATTGGATGATAAATACTCTTAGGACACCTCTTCTTTTGCTAAATAATAATAATAATAATAATAATAATAATAATAATAATAATAATAATAATAATAATAATAATAATAATAGATTACCTAAAGTTGTATCGCATTTATAATTACAATAATGTCACAATTACATAATAGATACTGATCTGCTCACACTCACAGTGAGGCAAATTCTCTCATTCTCTCTAACACACACACACACACACACACACACACTCCGTTGTTTAGAGATGGACTTAGCAAAGCCTTTACCCACCAGGCACGGCCGACTACCCTGACGCTATTAATGGAGATAAATGGCAAAGTAAACAGCGTGTTTGTCTCCCCTGATAGCCTCACTGACCACTTCCCTCGGCTACTGCACTGCCGGTAGGACATACCTGGTGTCAGCTCTAAGTGCTGCAGAGTCCCTAGTGTAAATAGAGCTGGCGACAGGACGGCGATGCCTGAGGACGCGGCTTGGCCACGGGTTCTCTGACAAGCACTGCCGCGATCGCTATCTTCTGCTTCCAAAGATAGCAGCTCAGCGGCACATCGCTGCGCTATATAGGCGTGGAGTTTCCTAAAACAAAGTGTCCAGAAGCAGACACTCAAGGAGCTCACAAGCGAGGCCCAAATATAGAGAAGGAAAGAAAGCGGGAATTAAAGTTCTATCATTCGGTTTCATTCTGGCTTCACGGTGTCAGCAGTGCTAGGACATGTTTCATGTCTACAGCATTATTACAAAGTATACTCGAACACTAATGTTTAGTTTAGCAGTAAAACAACAACAAGTCATCAAAAAATTCAAAGATTGCTTTTTCTCTGATCTGGTATTAAATATTTAAAAATAAAATATTTTGACTGATAAAGCCAGTTGATCACAAGTCCGCAAACGTTCAAACGTCACACTCTTTCACAAAAGTAAACTAAAAATTTCCATACAAACCAAAGCTCATGATAAATATCTCTTTTGGTAGAAGACACGTGTTTGAAGAATTTCACACTTAACACTCCTCACTAGACAAACGAAAGTAAGGCCAAGGTTTTATTTGGACGCCTGTGTGTGCGAAACTTTACTCCATAATTATAATCAATAAGATACTATTTATTTCAAACCGTTTATGCAAAATGAATAAAAAACTGCATGCCGACACTGATTTGCAGAATTCAGAAGTTCCATTTTGCAGCTATTAAATGACATGTTGTGGTCTGAACGCAGGAAACTGCACTAGAATTTTAATGTATCCCTCCCAGACACTTAAAAACACCCTGGATGCTGATCAGGCTCTGAGGTACAAAGAGAGATTTTACTGCAATTACGAAAACAAAATAAAACAACATGGAGGAAGCAGCTCGTCGCATCTGTCAGTACATCTCCTCATCTGAAAGGTAGATTGTGCAATCCTGGTCTTTATGGGAGTGCGTATGTGGGTGTGCGTGGCTGTCGTTTACTTTGACTCACGTGTAACTTCGAAGACCAAGAATCCTATCCACACGGCGGCGCTAGACACCTGTTCGAACAACAAGGCAGAACCAGCAGACGTCCATCTTCACACTGGACTGAAGATGTGTTTTATCATAAAATATTTAAACCTGCAGGTCTGTAAGATTCAAATTGTAGACAGTTTTACCAGCCACATAATTCACAATGTTAAGAATTAGACATTCAGTTTTATTAAGACCAAATAACAGATGGAAGAATTTTTTTTAAATCAAAATAGTCCTTTTTTCATACGTATAGGCTCAAGTGGAAAGTAAACTCAAATTTTCAGAAGAGTTATTTCTGTTTTTTAAATGTAAATTGTTGAAATGTGAAATGCTTTAAAACCAAACTCACAGGTGAAAACCAGAACTGAGCTGCACTTTTACGCACGGTTAGTGAACTTAACCCGTCGGGTTTGCACACATGTACATAACATGTGATAGTTGTTAAACCTAAAGGAAGCAGCCTAAAGAAGAAGAAGAAGAAGATGACGCTGTTAAGCAAACACAGCAGTTCTGTGCGTAAGAAAAGCTGAAAACATTCACCAATGGGTCTGATTCATGTTTAATATCAGATAGGGTGTTAAGAATAACCAGCAGGGTCTGCTTATTTTCTTTGGCTCTTACAAATAAAACTAGATTGATTTTACATTTTTTTTAAATCACAGTACTGATACCGAAAGCTAAAGAAAATAAAACCATGTAGCCTCGAAAATCAATGTCCTTCGTCCTTCACTGACACCGAGCAAAGAGGCCAGCGTTAAAGCTGGGCGGTGCGAAGGAGGGACCAGCAGACACAGATAACATCCTATCACAACTTAACTGGAGCTGCAGTTGAAATACTGCTTGACAGTCTTGACAGATCCTGATATAGGCTGCTCATTAACACGTCGGACTGTTCGCCGCAATTAAATTAGAACAACGAGCAAAAGCGCGAAAGAGTGACGGCTTATTTTTGCTTTCCAGTGGCGGATTTCTTGATGCCTCCCAAGAAATCGCACGAGAGAGAGAGAGGAAATACCCGTGCTCTTATCTGAATTATGACATTAAGTTTTTCATCCTTTTCCATCAAAGACATCCTCACCGGACTCGATGCCAACGGCAAGCCGGGAACCGCGGAGGAGTTCTGCCCAACGAAGGCGAACAACACGTGCACCGGCTATCGTGGCATGGATGACAACCACGTCTCCCCGGAGACACTTCCCACACATCCCCGCGTTATGAGCGCCCGATCGGAGGTTTCGACAGAGGAGGACACAGGAGAAGAGACAGAGCTCATAGAAGGTGAGAGTTTTTTCTTTTTAAGATCTGTAAAGAGTATCGCGGAAAAAAAACTGAAAATGAGGTGTAGGTGTTCTCATCTAAATTATATTTTCACAAAGCAGCATGTTGAAGAAACATAAACGAAGCGACAACATTCATCACAAAACTGGATGAATGTGATTCACGTCATAATCACTTTATCTATTTATTTTACATAAGAAACCGCTTTCACAGCAGAAAAAAAGACGTTTCCATGTGTTTAAAGAACTTTTGTTCGTTAAAGTTTTGAAGAATTTTGTGTTTTCTCCATAAAAAGCGATGTGTAATTTAACTAACTACAGTGTAATTATTACTGTGTCGCAAGAATTTGTTTCTATTTAGTTATGCTCCATGTGACTTTGTTGTGCGTAAAGTGCAGCTAGCTTGTGAGGAAATTAAACTATAACACTGTGTCGTGGAAATCTGTGGGATTTGTTTAAACTTGTTTAAAGAATTTATTCATTCCTTAACTTTAATAACATGACAGAAATGCAATAGGAAACCCTCATATTGGCCAGCATCAGCACCTTGTTGGAATGGCCTATCAGCTAGAAACAGGGGCCTTGTGCTTTTCACCCTGACGTAGCACCCCCTTATTCTTGAGGTCACGGATTTCTATTTTATTTCAGTCGCTGCAGATGACCAGGAGCGGTGTGAGGAGCAGGGTGAACAGCAGAAAAGACCGCAGTGCGAGAGTGCAGAGGAGGAGGAATGTAACCGCGGCGGGGAGACATCCAGCGGTTCGCCGGACGCGCAACAGTGCAGGCCCGGTGCAAAGAAGCGCTCCAGGTCGGCCTTCTCTCATGCTCAAGTCCACGAGCTGGAGCGCCGTTTTACGACTCAGAGGTACCTTTCTGGTCCCGAACGGGCCGATCTCGCAGGAGCCTTAAAGCTTACAGAGACCCAGGTGAAAATCTGGTTCCAAAACCGGAGATATAAAACCAAACGTCGCCAGATGGCGGCCGAACTGGCCGTATGCAGCTCCCCAAAGAAAGTGGCTGTAAAAGTTCTGGTGCGGGACGATCAAAAGCAATACCACCAGGGGATTGGAGTGCATATCCCCATGACTGTGCCGCTGTACCGGGGATATCAGTACTACCCCTACCTGCACTACTACTACCACCAACCCTGGAACATGGACAGTATGTTTTGTGGAGGGATTCGTTGAGGCTCCAAGGCTGAACTATATTTAACAAGTGTCACTTCAAATGCAAGCGTTCTGCTTTCTATGAGGTTTCTGCTGGCTCAGTGAATTTTGTGACGCAATTAGGACATTTTATACAGAAAGTCCTCCATTTTTTTTACAATTGTAATGAGTAATTCAGTTTAATATTTAGTTTAATATTCTGTCAGTTTCATATTGTGTAACTTTTTGCAAGTTTAAAAAAAAATACCTCTTATGTGCCAGGTATATTTTTGGGCCAGGATCATGACTTTTAAATATTTCTTTTAACTTCTAACTAAAAAGCGATTTTATGAATTTTATTTCAAAACTTTCAAAAGTTAAAAAATATATATTTATTATTATGATTACGACCGGAAGATGTGGTCATAAAAAGTGAAGGTTGCTAAGGAAGAGAACAGAAGGTTAACTTCAAAATTATATCTCAATCTTTTCTTGTGGGATTAATAAAAGAAAAGAAATACAACAAAGCAAATAATTTTCATCGTGTTGACGATGGAAATCGTGAAAGTTTGAATTTTATTTATTTTCTTATTCTGTGGGAAATTATTTCTGTCACAACCCTAAAAGTTTTCTTTGCTCTAAACGAGTTCTTCTTTCTGCTTCATAAAAAAAACATTATGCTTGCAACACATTTGGGGAAATGATGCACCATCTCAAATACTTCATGTTTTTATATCAAGATTTTATTCATTTTTTTTTATCATCAGCTCAAGGTCACAACAATGACATATATAAGAATTGTATTTTTTAATCTCTATATAAGGATATGGTTGAAAATAAAATATGAATAATGTAGGTTTTCTTGTTATATTTAACCACTGACCTATGCTAGGGTGTCAGATGGTGCATAAAATCATAAAAGCAATTTAGAAATGTAAAGGTGGTATTTGATGGGGTCATCTTTACCTTGTCTTAAAACGAAGTGCTGACTGGGTTTCTCACATGTTCGTAGGATGATATATATGTTGTTTTTTTTCTTCTTCCCTCATGACTGCCAGCAACAGCTCATTGTGAGCGACCAGACAGAGCAGAAAGGAATCTGGAAGTTATACAAACCCAACAAGAGAAAGTAGCTTATCTTGATGTGTGAGAAGCTTGACCGAGGCCTCTGACACTTTTAGTGGGCATTTATTTTATTTATGGGACACCTTTATTGATTGTGACACTTAACATTAACACCTGCAAGAAGACATTCTTCTTTCGCACGGTGCTAAAGCAACAGATTAGAAAGCAATAAGGCTTCTTCACACGAATGTACTTATAACATTCTGTATATCACACGAATAGAGTTTATGCTTTTAAAGTGTCTGTTTGGAAATGGGCATTCATCTAGTTGGCTGACTACCTCCTCTAACATTTCAGCATTGTACAAACTTTTACATGATATTAGGAAGGTGAATCTTGGCTGTTGTTTTATACAAAAATTGTGTGTGTGTTTTTTTTTTTAAACTTAATCCTTCTGCATAGGTGTACTCTCTACTATGTGCTGCACTAGTCAGAGAAGGTTAATAGACCGTGGAGTTGTTGCACCATGGAGCCGGGCTGCACATTAATCATGCTTTACTGAAAAGACTACACCCTCATCATCGCCCTCAAGGAACAACACAGTGATCACACTTCATAGGAAAATGAAAAATGTAATTCCTGTACAAGGGGACCAGCATTTTGGCTTGGTTTTTAACCGATTGCATTTGCCATCCAGGGGGAGTTAACATCCAGGCCTGTGTTTTATCAGAGGAGCCTGCAGATGGTGGGGAAGGGCAGGATCGACAGATAAAATAATTTCTCTTCCCCAGAAATAAAAAAAACAAAACGACACAGTTTATATAGCATGTTTACTGATCCCTTTGACACTGCAGGGTTACAAAAGGTTTGCAAGGCCTTAAAAGCGCGGCAGTGTCCTGTCTTTATAAGCCCAAACAATATTATCATTACAGTACTGCAACATTAAAGAGACATCAAAGAACTGGGATGTAAAAGTGTTTCAGCTTCCCTTTTCCCAACGCAGGCAGCTTTGGCAGAGATGATCACCCTTTGCTGCACTCTGGCTCCAGCCCAAACCTCATCTATCTCTTGTATCAAAACAGCACTTCAGACTACAGTAAGTGGTTGGCACTGTGCGCAGCAGGTTTCAGGGAGGGAGGAAAAACACATCTTCTTTTCAATGTCTAACCATAATTCAGAGATAAATTATTTTCATTTGCACATATTTGCTTTTAAAGACTTAAAAAAACACGACTTTGCAGCAGAAAAGGTCAGGGTGCTCCACGGTACGCCACTTTCTATGTGCTCTGATTATTCACATTGTGCTGTTGAATAGTTGCTCTAGTCAGAGCTTTTTACCGTGACAAGATAAGAGTTTTTCTTTTCCGGCACCTATTCTGTGATGCGTCACACTCATGTAAATTTCCAAGCACAGGCAACAAAACAGGCACAGTGAAAAGGAGACTGCGACAAAGGATGAGTTCAAGCTTTTAACACCAGTTAAAACTCATTCACAGGTGAGCTTCAGCTAAAAGGTCAATTTACTTTACTGCTGTCAGACATTATGACGCTGTCGCCATCGAAATCACTGCTGAGCTGCTGGGAGCTGCATGGTACAAAGTTCAAGGTGCCCCCCCCCCCCCCAAAAAAAAAAAAAAAAAAAAAAAAAAAAAAAAAAAAAAAAAACAACAAAAAAAAAAAAAAAAAAAAAAAAAAAAAAAAAAAAAAAAACAATAAAAAAAAAAAAAAAAAAAAAAAAAAAAAAAAAAAAAGAATAAGAAATAAAAAAAAAAAAAATAAGAGAAAACT
>VURO01019016.1:40758-51571 GCA_015108175.1 Pelvicachromis taeniatus
CCAAAAAACAACAAAAAATCAACAAACACAAACAAAAAAAAAAAAACAAACAAAAAAAAACAAAAAACACCACCCCCAAAGGGCCCCCCCCCCCCCCAAAAAAAACAAAACAAAGCAAAACAAAAAAAAAAACGCACAAGCAATCAGAGATCACAGAGGTTAGAAAACCAGTCAGGGGTTTAGACAGTATGTAAACCACGCTATATAAATGCAAAACTGAAGGTGGACACATGCACGATCATTTGCATTGAAGAAGCAGCATGTAAATGATCTACTTAATTAAGAATGCTAGGTCAGTGTCAGGTCAATCTGGTAATGTTATTTGGAATAGATCACAAATGGAAATGAACTTCAGAATGAATTACTGCATTGACCTTGGTCCTTACTAGTTTTATCAGGTCAGTTCAGTGGTTCTGTATTTGGTGAGATTACAGATATGCACTGTAGTAATTATCAAAATATTGTTTGTCTGTTTGTTTGTTTTTTTCATGGAAATGGACTGCCTTACTGCTCACTCAGCATGCCGCAGCTGCATTTCACCATATTCAGTCTGTAACCTAAGGTGCTTGTCTTTAAATTGTAGCAGGAAGCTGGAGTACAAAGAGGAAACCCATGCAGGCACAGGGACAACACGCAAGAAGGTGTGAGAGTGCCAACAACTGCATCACCATGCCAGTCAACATAACTCCTAGCATGGCTTTAACTCGGTGCCATATCATAATAACAATATCAATATACATTTTTGTGTGGTATAAAAATGCCATATCGTGATGTCATTGGTGTTATACTGCCATGTCCTAGTGCACGCAACACTGAGATAAGCCTGGGCATGTCTAATATGTCACCACCATTGATGATTTAGTACCCAAAAAGGAAGCTACTTCAGCAAATTCTAACAAAACACAGAATTTTGCAAAGCATAGAAAAAAAATCTCCTGCTAAAGGTAGACAAAACAAACATGTTTCATCACTTAAAGCAAAAACATGTGGTTGAGTACACATGGTTACAAGGTGGAAAACCAGAGCTTTAAGCAGCTGGTTAAAAAACTTAACCCAAGACACAAGAAGCCAGGTAGAAAACATTTTTCTGTCTTATAACAATATTGTTATAACCCGAAGAGTTGCAAGGTTCAGTGTCTTTAGTTATTGTTAAACTAAAGTTTATATACTTTTTCTTCGTGTCATCTTCGTGTCATCAGTGACTGTAGCTCTTTGTAACAGGATACAAAATGCCGTTCATTTGCTTACGCGACAAATGTTATTTCAAATTTTCTTGTAATAGCGTGATTTAATCTTGAGGCTATATCACCCACTCCTGCGTGAAATTCCCCCAAAATGTGGAGGCTAGTTCCAAGTATTCATAGACTGCTGTGTTAATGCTACGTGGCATCAGGGCTGTGGTTGCTTTAACTGGATTTGGAGTTCTACAAAAACAGTCGTATATGAACTGAAGCTGCTCACAGTCTTTGTGGTACGTTTGGAGCATTTTAAGGCTTTTACTGCAAACAATGTAGTACATTAGGTTAATTTCTAGTAATTTATTAGTTACTAGGTTTTGTTTGAACTCATTTCCAGGTGTCTGAATGTGTGTAGTTTCCCACACAAAAAGCTTACCCTGAACATATTAATAGCACTTAAACTACTACTGTTACTGATTCCCATTTTTATATGCAGTCTGTTAAAGAAACATACATGAGTGTTTCAAACACAAAGTCTCGTTTGAGTGGAACAACTGGCCTGTCATTTTAGCATTTTTTCACACAAAATGCAATGAATTTCCTGGAGGGCAATCCCACTGCTCTTATTTTGAATGTTTGCTCAGTGCTAACAAGCTACCACGAGCCCTCGCCATCATATGTTTTTCCTACCAGCCTGCGTGCTATCGAGGAGCTCCTCCATGTCATTCATTTGTTTCTTCAGAGAGAATCTGGTGTCTGACGACTCGGCAGTTGGTGTTGGCAGCTGGTGTCTGTAGTCCTTGTTCTACTCTTGAGAGGCTTTTCAGTTCATTTATTTATGTAGAACCAAATCACAACTGCAGTCACCTCAAAGCCTTTAATGCTGTGAGTTAAAGACCATACATTATTAGAGCAAAACCGCAACAGTGATGATCCCCTATGAGAAAACACAGGTCAAATTCCTATTTAATAGAAGATAGAAAACCTATGGCAGAACAAGACTCCTATTGATTGTATATGTGCATATTGTGATCTAAACAGCTCTACACAGAGGTATGTGATGGCAGCCATTAGTAACATCACATTGCTTATCCAATGCAAGCATCTGAGATCTCATAATTGTAATATAATACTGAAACTGGATGTGTTGAGCAACGGTGGATCTGGCTGAGATGAGGAACCCAGTGCACTCACATGGTAGTGACTTGTCCGCAGTTTAAGAGGGAAGACTTGAAGTTCATCTGTAGCTGGTTACATTGCACTGTATTTATTTTGAGTTATCTGATGATGTAAATATGGAGATCTCTGCAATGATTTTAACTCCTGCTCCAGATGATTGTGGCCTAAGTAGCAATTAGTGCATGCTCTACTAAGATAACCACTAACATAGGCATTGCTTGCTTAGCATCAGTTTAAACACTGTCATTGAGAGAATATGCAGTTGACACCTAAGAGTTTACCCAGCAGGTAGCATCAAATTAAAAACTTTTGGCTCACTGTCAGCTGTTGAGCTTCATAACTGTCATTATGGCATCTGTAAAACACAGCTCATTACATTAATGACTCCTTTTACTGCTCCAACTCTGAAATTATATACTGAGGACTTAAAAAACTAGCTCTGCACTCCTTTGTCATTATCTGACAGCTACTTGCTCCTTTTGTGCTGGATGTAAATTAAAGCATCATCGTGCTAAACTAACAATTCAACAATTGTTTAAAAGTGCTTGCCACCGCTTTCTGGTTAGGTCAGATGTTCTGCGGATAAGAAACTCAAAATCGAACTCATTCCAGGTGCAAAACCGGAAACAACATCTCTTATCCGTTCTTTATTATCACTCTAAGGTCACATCCTTTATCACTTCTTTAAGAGCATTTATACCTGGGAATGTGCTCCAGCCAGTAGTCCACTGAGCTGTAAAACATTACTCTAAATGTGATGCTTAAGTATATAAACATTTTGAGTTGTGCTTTGTTTTTGTGTCTCCTCGCGAGCACGCCCGGAGACAGCAGAGAGAGAGTGAAAGAAAGGGAAAAGAAGGCCAGACAACGGTGCAGAAGAACGTGTTTGTCTGCCTCTTTGAACAATCACTCGCACCAGCTCCCACAACTTAACAGAGTATTAATAGCAGATTTAAATAACACTTAATAATGGCAGTGGAAACAGGTAATTACCTGCTGTCTTTTATGTTGCAGAGGAATGCCTCGAGGGTGAGGCTGCCTCTGTAGTGTGCAACACAGGAATGGCAGTCCTCACCTAATCCATGCTTGACTGCGCTTTTAAGATACAGATCTATTGACAGAGCATTCTCACAAGGCTCCTGAGCAGCAATTATACATGCATTTCCGATGCGCCTATTGCAATAGGAATTATTTTCTCAAGGGCCTTGTTGATTTAACAATACCACGGTCACATAACGGCTGCTGGCACTGAGACTTCTCTGTGAAATGAATGGATTTAGAGCTCACGCCACACTGAGACTGGGAGAGGCCACCCTCTCACGAGCGTGCTCCAAAAATGAGTCTGCCAGTTGTTGATTGTACCATCAGAGACAGCCAAATGTCATTTTCTGCCTTGGGAAGAAAATGGAGCAGCAGTGAGGTGCTGTAAATGCGCTGCCCCCCAGGAGGCACAGGGCAGGACTCAGGGAAGAGAGGGGTCATGGTTAATCCCCGAGTATAAGGACAGATCTGCTTCCCTTTGACCTGGTCTCTATCTTTCTCTTCCTCTCGCTCTCTTACACACACACACACACACACACACACACACACACACACACACACACACACACACACACACACACACACACACACACAGCAAATAATCCCACCCAGAGGACTCCTCAGGCCTGTCCCAGAAACTATTAGCAGATAGCATCAGTGCAAGTAGGAATGTAAACATTTACAGTAAAGCCAAAAGACATCAGCTACCCCAGGGGAAGGCACATCCATCATAGGGCAACCACATCGGCGCTCACAGGCCTCCTGGTTTCAAAAGGAATTAGATATGACACCTTTCTGCACAATTTGAGCAGATTCCACATAATCAGCCCTCATTGTTCCTCTGGCATGCTGGTAAGTTCGTTACGTTACGTGATCACGTAAGAGAAAGAGAGTGAGATGTTTTGATGCCTGCTCAAACATCCAGGGAAGGAAATCCCAAAAAGTGGATTCTGTTCAAAACACTACGTCCAGATGAAAACAATCAACTTTTTGGGAAGAAGGTGACATGTTTGGTTTTTCTTATCAACATTTGGCATTTTATGAAAATATGCTGATGAGATATTTTGTGTGTGTTAGGAAAAATAGCCTCTAAGGCAAGGATTAGATAGGATACAGAGATGAGCCCACCCAGATCTTATAAAGAGCAGGGCCATATTTAAGGAAGTAGGTCTAGTCTTTATTGTTTGTGTGTGTTTCTACATGTATGTGTGCGTGTGTCCATTAGGAGCAGCCACAGATAGCTCAGGGAAGAGGGGCTGAGAGTCAAGTAGGAGTGCAAAGGTAAAGTTTCGGAGAAAGCAGGAAGTTCCATAAATGGATTTGCCCCTCAGCACCTCTCTCTTATATTTATGTTTCTATGAACAGATTATATATGTATTTTTAATTGTATTTAGATATGAAGCGCTATTACATATGATGAGTAACAAATAATAAAAAAGACAAAAAACATTTTGGAATATTAGCCTGAATGTGCAGGAAGCACACAGCTGTCTCTAAATAAGTCTCTGTAGAAACAGCGTGTCTGTCAGCTGTTGATAGCGAGTATGTGTTGAGCCCTTCTGTCCATAGATGGACAGGAAGTCTTTCAAGCTGCAACATTTCCTTCCTTTGACTCCTCTCCGCTCTCATGTCTCCCACGCACATGCTCAGACACACAGCAACCCCTCTAGAGCCAGCCAGAAGAATCCAAATGTTTTAATTAGCGGTGATAAGCAGAGACAAGCAAAGCATTGAAACCGCTCTGACACACATACACAGTCGTCTCCTATCAGCGAGCTGATAAAGGAGCTACTCAGGCTCCACTTATGGCTTCTCAAGCTTCCCTCCTCCTCCACTTCCTGGTCTACACCTCCAGGATGTTAAAGTTTTGCGGAGCCAGGTGTCATTGCTTAGAAATCATCACCGCACCAATTAAAACGTAACTTTCCATTATTACTGAGGCCACTGAGTCAAGGTGAGGGAAATAAAAGAAAAAAAGAGAAAGAAGTTCCTAACCTTGAATTGGGACACATACAAGTCTTAATTCCCACCTCACGAATACCAATGAATGCAATGTAATTTAGGCAGATCCTGCCTGGAGCTGTTTGCCAGAGAGTGAGAAAAGAGAAACATTTTTGGACATGAGCTGAGACAAAATTTATGATTGTCACCTGTCCTGTAACAATAACTTTCAAGTGCAACGCCACAAATCAAAAAAGAAATCTGTAAAATGACAATAGCTGTCACTGAAGTTATTTTAGACAAGAGTGTGAATAAAACTTTTGAAATAGTTCGAGAGCTTCCTGTGAATAAATGAATGGCTTGTAGTTTTTGCCAGACCAGTTTGCGCTGACTAGAGCTTGAAGGCATAACAGTTAAGCCTTTTTGACAGGAAGCAAAAGCAGCTTTCTTTTCAAGATCAAGTTCAAAGGGCAAGAGCGTTGTTTCTTCCTCGGTGTCCCTGACTGCACCTGTGTTGCTTCCACACACACATGCACACACACACATGCATGCACATGCAAGGAATATTGTCCACACTGTTTTCCCTCCGCTGACAGACAACTTCAGTTTTGGTCTAAGTTAGCTGTTGATGTATTTTTGTGCTTGCACATCTGTTGCGCAGTGGAAATTTTTAATTGTGCAGGTGTTTTTCTGAAATGACTCCGAGATGGTTTTATGACCTCAGCCACCGTTTATTCACTGAATTTGTCACAACATTCATGGCAGAGGGAAGGTCTGAGGAGAAAGAGTGCCGGACACCTGCAATGATCTGTAACAATGCTGCAGTTTATCAGACCCTGCCAATGTTTCAATCCCAAAGGCCCAAAGGTTTGCGTGTGCAAGTGGGTGTGCATGTGTTCGTGTGTGTGTGTGTGTGTGTGTGTGTGTGTGTGTGTGTGTATGGCCTTTGCTTTGATCATGAAAGTAGCCTGGCAGAGTACGTTTTTAATCGGTGGATTCCTCCCGAGGCAAAAAATAAATTTCCATCTTTAAACAAAGAAATGTTCCACAAAGCCTCGTTAGCTCTTTTACAGGCCATTGAAATCATTTTTTAAAATAACACATCTTGGCTTTGTTGCAAATTTTTAAATATCAGCGTTCATGTTGTAGGAGGATTACCCGCCTCTCCTTATTCTGGCCCATTAGCACTGACATTTTGCTATACCGTAAACACTTGGATTTATCAAGGAGCTTTGTATTCAGTGCAAGTCTTGCATGTTGTTCTTTTATTGCACGACAAGTGAAAAGGATCCTGTTTCAAACTAACACGCACGCCAAAGCCGCCCACAACGACGCCATGTTGCTCGTGTCTTTATATCCCTGACTATGAATGCTCAGAATCAAAACAGCTGCTGTGTCTTTATCTCCAGCCTTCTCCCACAGAGTTACAGAGTTACTGTATGTGTGAGCGTGCGTAAGCATTTTATTGCGTTTCACTGATCATCTTGTATCCTTGGCAGCGGTGGGAAAATGTTTCCTCCCCTACTTGTTCTCTTAAGTGATGACAGGAGCTGTGTCTCCCCCACATCACCATTCTGTATAGCACACACACACACACACACACACATACTATGGGAGAAATTTGAGTCACAACTGGCATAGCAAGTTGGTGATCTTAGAGCTATTTTGGTTGATATTTCGGTTGCTTGTGCTTCATAATTCACCCCGATGTTGCCATCTTTGGAGTCGTGTCTGAGTTAACAAGAAACAGCCAGAAACCATTTGTCACTTGTCTCTAAAGGTTGAAAGTGGTATGCTCGGAACTTTGTGAGAAGATCTAAAAAGAAGAGAGACCAAAAATGTCTGTTCTCATGGATTTATTCCAGGAATGATTTTGTGTTTAAAGAATCCTTTTTTTTTTTTCATTGTATTTTCATGTGTAAACACAAAAAAACTCAATATTCCAGCTGGAGTTCTTCTGAAGACGCTTGAAAACTGTTGCACAAAGAAATCGTATCTAGGTTTCTGAATGCTATTAATGACCTGTGAATGTGCGTCTTACTAAACAATACAAAGTTCAGACAAATGTGGGCAGCATTTAAGTGTTTTACCATTTTCACTGGAGCACTGAAAATACTGAAATACTTGAGGCCAGCTTAGAGCTGATTTGTAGAGCCTTCTTGTAGAGACGCGTCAGTTTGGAGATTCATGTTATGGACTTAGAATGAAAACTTCACTTAACTCTTTTTCTGACGCTACCTCACTTTAACCTTAAAGCATGTCTACACTGTAAAATGTAGTTATTTATGCAAAGTGAATGTGTCATCCATTGGATTTTGTCCCGTAGTGCTGTGTGTGCTCAAATTATCAAACGCAGAACATACAAAGCGCCTCATGGAAGAACATTTTTTCAGCACTGTGAATCATCTTCCATTCAAACAATTAAAACACCACCTTGTAATATGACATACAAGCAATTTAAAGACCCGATTCATTTAGTGGATTCCATTTAATATTGCTACTGACTGAGAGCTATGATTGACATTTTGTCAGTTGCTCTTATCAACTCCTGAACTTTTTCTTATGTGTCTGTTTATTCTCTTATTATACCAATAAACAGACACTCAGTACTGCTGTGCTTGTCATTAAGGTGTTAAACTAACGAAAGGCACACCTCACTTCAAGGATCTGGACTCAACTATAATCGGCAGCTCTGTGCTTCACACCTTATCCAGTGCAAACCAAAAGCAACATGACACCTTCAGGTTCAGCTATGTTGTTTTTAGTATTTTAACTGATTTCACAAAGGCTAATTTAATATTTTTCATTTATTCAAATTATGACTAAATTAAGTGAAGGAAGTGAAGTGTTAACCTGCAGGTTTTAATTATCAGAAATGTTTGTTTTTTTATCATCTGGTCCTATCAGGTTTCAAAATTATCTCAGTACAACCTGATATCAACAACACATGACATACTACACTGTGTCATTATTTATGTAACAAAAGCAAAACCACAATACAGAAACTGTGTGTGGGAAAACTATGTACACTCCATCAGTAGCTTGCAGAGCTGCATTTAGAAGCAGTAACTCAAAGTAATTGTTTTCTGCATGACTTTGTCAGCCTCTCACATTGTTGTGAAGACTTCTCTTCATTGCAAAGTTGTTTCATGTAATTGAGGCTTGCATTTTATTATTATTATTTATTTGTTATTTTTATGCACGGCACTGTAAAGGCCCTATTGCACTCATTGTTTGAGGACTAGTTTGGATTAGTTCTCTTCTTTTTCAGCCATTCTGTTGTAGATTTGCTGCTATGTGCGGAATCATTGTGTTGTTCTATGACAGGTTTTATCTGTCATGGCCTCACATTTGACTCCAGAAAACTAATGTACAGACGAGTTCATGTTCGGCTCAATAAGTGCAGAGTGCCCAGGTCCTGTGGTTACAAAACAAACTCAAATCATCAGGTCGTATCTATCACTTCTAACTTTACTGTAATAAACTTTGACATTTAACATGCTAACTGACTGAATCCTGTAGAGTCTAATATGAATGTTCTGGGTCTTTTGCAGTTTCTCTAAGCATTGTAGAGTCAGACTTTGGAATGAATTTGCTGGAAAGTCCGCTCCTGGGAGGACTGCTTTCCTCTTGTAAATAATTTTTCTCATTGTAAAACGATGGACTTCAAATTTGGACAGTTTGGAAACAGCCTTTATAAAGTTTCCTTTGATGTGCAAGAACAAATGGTTCACTGTGCCATCACCCACCTGAATGCTCCAGACCAGCAAACTGTCACAAACTTCTCCCTTTAATGAAGTGCTCACGCTTGCTGATGATCAGTTAATCAAGTGGATTTGATTAGCAGCATTTTGGCAGCTGCTTATCCTCACAAGGTTCCCATGGAAACAGTAAGGAGATGCTTGGTTTTTGGTTTTGGCTTCAGTTCATCAGATATATAATTACACAGTTGTAATGTACATACATGCATGTAATGTATTGAGGTCATCCATCCGTCCATCCATTTTCTTCCGCTTATCCGGGGCCGGGTCGCGGGGGCAGCAGCCCAAGCAGAGAAGCCCAGACCTCCGTCTCCCCAGCCACCTCCTCCAGCTCATCTGGGGGAACACCAAGGCGTTCCCAGGCCAGCCGAGAGATATAGTCTCTCCAGTGTGTCCTGGGTCTGCCCCGGGGCCTCCTCCCGGTGGGACATGCCTGGAACACCTCACCCAGGAGGCGTCCATGAGGCATCCTTATCAGATGCCCGAACCACCTTAACTGGCTCCTTTCGATGTGGAGGAGTAGCGGCTCTACTCTTGAGGTCATATTTGTATTATTTTCAGACCTGCTAGGGATTTGATGATTTTTTTTATTATGTCATGGTACATAAAGCCTGAGGGCTGAAAGAGGGGGTGATTTTTTTTGTCTTGTGACCATATTTTCACACTCATGTGGGTTTAAATTCCGTGACTGAGGGGTGGGGGTTAATGCTTCAGCATCACTTTAGCAAATGAATTAGATTATGAAACTCAAGTTAGCACTCTACTGGACGCGTGGAAATAAAACAAGCGATAACATCTCAATTCATGGCTGCAAAGTGATTTCAGGTTTTACAGAAAGCCAGTAAATAAAACAATCTAAACAAATTATACTGGCCATAAATGGATATCAGATGATTTTTTATTCACTAACACCAATTATGTTAGCTCTTTTCTGCTTTACCGGCTTTTCCTCCTCTTTTGGCTTCATGCCTTCCCTGCAAATCTGCCTAGAGCTGGAGAGACTGCAGCAGCCAAGGGGATTACAGCAACAGCTCCTTTATCCAGCAGCACCCCCAAGGAGCGTGAGATCACAAACTATATGTGTCTGTGTGTATTGCAGCGAATTAGATGAAGAGACCGTAATCACACCTCATTTATTATCTGCTGGCAAGTGTGGAATAAAGTGGACATTATGGCATAATCCTGTATCACCCTGTAATTCATGCTGAGTGGTTCAGTTGCGATTTAGCTTAATATATGGAGAGAGATCTGACAAGAGAAGCAACCAAAGACCAATACAGGGGGAGAGAAGGCTACAAAGGAAGAAATCTCAGGGGACCTGAGTCCTTCAGGCGCTCACACTCCTAATACCCTTGTTGTGTGTGATTGTGTGTATAAAAACACTGCTCCCCAGGTGTTTGCTGTAAGGGGCTTTGGCTTGAGTTTCCAAAACATGGACTTACGCTAACCTGCAAGGGAGGTTATGTATACAAGCCCTTAAGCATTTTGTAAGCATCTTTTCACCAGTCATTATGGTGAATTATTGTAATGAAAAAACAACTGCGTGAATGTGTGTGTGTGTGTGTGTGTGTGTGTGTGTGTGTGTGTGTGTGTGTGTGTGTGTGTGTCTTATTGTCAAAGCAAGATGCAATATGTCCGTAAAGCAGAGATAATATTCAGAGGAGAAAGTACTCCAGGTTTGTTTTAGGGCACAGCAGCTACTGAACCACACAC
>VURO01019016.1:63490-78474 GCA_015108175.1 Pelvicachromis taeniatus
CACAGCGAGCCCTACCACAGGCCGCGATGAGGAAACAATCTCTGATTGGTTACGACAGCCAAGTACTCCTCACACCATTGGATGATATCCATGCCCCTCATGATTGGATTTTAGTGAGCGTTTCAAATCCGGTCATGTGGCGTTTGACTTGAGGTGTTGCTACATGGTAGCTCATCTGTGAAAGCCATCAAAAGACCCGAAGGTCACTGTAGGCCAGCCTCAAAATGTCTTTTAGTTGCTGTGAGCAAACCAAGACACGTGATTACAAGACGAATAGGCCAGGGTCACTATTTCACAGTTTTTGTTGTCAGTTTTGTTGCTGTCCTAGTGTGATTTGTGGTGTTGTCTAAATTCCAAACTGCAATATGTGTTTCTTCTCTTAAAAAAATACAGTAAAACCTTTTGATAGGACACAACAATATTTAGATCAGTATTATTTGCTAAATTGAAGAGACTGTGTGTGAAATAACAGTCGACATAAAAAGCTAAATAACAAGAATTGTATTAAAAGAGTAGAAAAAATGTCCATGTGAGGTTCAGCCCACTTAACACAGACTAATCACTGGTAAGGTTAATAAATAATTGATCTTACAATGCAGTGTTTTTTTGGAAAACTTTGGGTTCTAGTGTCAAAGTGTCAGGTCACTTAGGTACCTTTGACATTTAACACCTAACCAAATTGTTGGAGACTAGACACATCCCCTATGGAAATGATAGTCCTCGATGGCTGTGGCCTCCATGAGAAGCTAGAGTCACAACACTCCCTGCATAAACTACTTGAGGAACACAATAGAGGGGCTGACCCAGCTCTAAACACCAGTATCTGTGGGATGCTATGGAAAAAACTAAAACCCCATGAAAACACATCCTACAGGATTTCACTCAATCCAGCAGTTGACAGCTACGTGGTTTGATGCTATTTTGACTAATCTATACAGACTGATCTGTATTTTTTATTTTATAATACAAAAATATGTGCTTTGTAATTAACAGCCTTTCATTTCACATAGCATTGTAACAAAACATGTGATTGCTTAAAAAAAAGATTACAAATTAGCATAGAATTGCAAAAAAATGGCTTCACAATCGGTAAACATCCCTTGCTTGTCACACTCCAGCCTACAAAAGAAGCATAAATATCACTACAATCTTTTTTTGTGTTACAGAACAAAATTAATATTTATCCCATTCATATGACATTGCTGCAGGGATAAATTATGTTGCAGATTTGTGTGTGAGTTGTGGGCAGCATGTTGATATTCAGTAAACTTTCACTTATATGTACTTGTTTTCCATGAAATATTGATGTGGAAATGATCATCCTTTCCATTATTCCAAGATAATATCCAAATTGAGGCTGTATTACTTAAATGGTAAATGGCCTGCATTTGCGTAGCGCTTTTCTTAGTCCCTAAGGACCCCAAAGCGCTTTACACTACATTCAGTCAGTCACCCATTCACACACACATTCACACACTGGTGATGGCAAGCTACATTGTAGCCACAGCTGCCCTGGGGCGCACTGACAGAGGCGAGGCTGCCGGACACAGGCGCCACCGGGCCCTCTGATCATTCCTTTCCTTTAATTCTGGATCATTATGCATGTAATAACGGTTGATTGATTAATTGATACATCGATCAGTTTTTATGTCCAAAATGTTAAAGTAAGTAAGTTTGATTCTTCTACATTAAAAACCAAATATTGGTTGATTGATTTGATAAATTCCTATCTGATATTCCAACACACAGATTTCAAAATTGACTAAAAGTGAAAACATGGGTTTCCTTTTTTGAAAAATGACAAATTGTAAATTATTGACAGGGTAATAAAATATATTTGTTATTGTCATTTGACAAAGTTGATTCTGCTTCTCTTGTTCATTAACAGGGAACTTCATCATAAACATTAAACATGTCTTTAATTTGATACATCAAGTAAAAGAATGTCATATATTCATCCTCCACCTTTCATGGACTACTTTGATACAGTAGTTTATGATTCAATTATTGTAAATGCTGAGAGGTCTAACGTCTTCACTAGTGAACCACTCTGCCTGGAGGCACATGAATCACTTTTTTTTCTCCAGAAAATGGGCTAATTGTGTTTTGGTGCGGCGCTGTTATAGCATAATTGAATTTTCTATTTTATTGCCTGGGAGAGCCTCTAAGGGCATCAGTGTTGAATTTCTGCCGACAAAGGGGAATGAAGTGTTAATTTCTGCTTACAAGAAGAAAATCTCTTGCCTTGATCTTCTGATCTAGTTAAGGTTGATTGGATGATTTACCGCAGACGTTCCTTAAAGGAAAACCAAGCAGACAGCATATCTGGATCATTTCTCTTCCATGAAACTAATGCTACTCTAATACACCAGGGGAGAGGCATGCTAGGTCTAGCGGGAAACTCTAGATCACCATAACACATCATTTCATTTCCCCTACCAAGAGAGTGCACAATCTATATAAACCTCAGGAATTATTTTACACTGTCTAAGCAAAACATAGTCAAAAATCAAAATTATATGGACAAGATAGGAAGATAACTTGCTTATATTCTGCTGTGTTTGGTTGTTTTTGTACCATTTAACACCCTCCCTTCCTTAGATCTCCTTCTCCTGCTCCATCTACTCCCTGGATTGTTTCACAGCATGATGCATGGCCTCTTATCTCATTAATGCAAGGTGAATGGACCACTAGGCCAACATGACATCCTCAACAGCAGCACTAGGAAACTATTCTGTGTTAAGAGCTCATCTTAGAGCTCTTAAGGTGAGCCAGTACAGTGAGATAATTCAAATACAGCCACAAACCAGCCCAGAATGAAGGACACTTCTTGATTATTATACTTTTCATATTGAATTTTTGAATTATTGAATTAAATTAATTTAATACATTGATTTGCATGATCTTCTTTCAGCTTTTTACATACATAATGAAAAAAAAATCTGATATTTGCAAATTCCCAAATTCTGCCTGTCAATAAAATTTAATCCAAATAATGTATTATTATTAATTAATTTATTAAATTCTTTATTTAAACAGGTTGTAGTTGAGATCAAAATTTCCTTTTCAAGAGAGGCATGTTTACAAAAAACATGTAAAAAATTGAGACAGACACAAATTATTAAGCAACACAATGCATGATCACAAATTGAGAAAAACATTTGCAAGAGTAGTTTCAGATAAATGAAGAGAACCCTTAAATTATTCCAGTGAAATCATATGATGTAACTTCGTAGCTTCGTAGCTTTATTTAATTTTTATTTTTTTTACTTGTTTGTTTTAAGCTTATCACGTTTATGGCCAGCAAAATCATTCAAAACAAGTGAACCAGTATATAAGAGGTAACGTTAAAGTGTCCCGCGACTTGATACTGAGAGTATGCTACTGTGTTTAAATTGAAGCAGGGGGCAGAGGCAACATCATACAATGCTGCTCTTTTTATTTCGCTGGGCAGGGTATCCCCACTTTTGAAGTGTACATATAGTACGGGTGACTTTACCGATCCGCTGACACAAACTGTGAAGGTCTGACATTAATGGAACAATCCTGCCACCATGTGTTCACTTCCAGAATTACACTAAGAAGTGTTTGTTTTTTGTTGGGGGTTTTTTCTTAGTCGTTTTGGTCATTTTGTGACTTTAAACTGAATAAATATCCAGATTGATATTTCTTCTTATGTGTCCTTGTATTTCTGCTTTGGGGCCCAGCCAGTAGCAGGGCTGAAGAGGGATGTGGATTAAACTTTAACTGTAACAGAGTATACTGAAACCGCCCAAAAGTGTCTAAAAAGTGCCGTATTTGTTAAAAATGGCACTTTAGTTATCTGCGCACAGCTCGTGTCATTTCACTGCCTCTGCTGTCAATAGATGAGACGTTAACCACTTTCACTTTCCAATTTGGCTTCGGCTACATTATATAACTGTTGTAGTTCACTTCAACATCTCTGTATCTATTTTCCGAACTGAAGAGGTCCATAAAGCGTGGCCTCCAGTATGAAACCCGGATCTACTTCACCATAAAAGTGGGAGGGATTGAAGTGGAAGAATGCTCCAAACTCCTGCCATGGCTACAGCAGCATGGACTAACCCAGGGCGGAGGGCTGTGACCCTTGCGGGTACAGTGACAGGCTCCAGGTTGAGCCACACTGCTTTAAAATCAAATTACGATGCATTGGTCATCGGTGGAGGTAAGATTTGTGGACTGTAAGAAAGAAATTCAGAGAGCGATGTATACTGTAATAACAGGCGATAGATTTCGCAAAACCGATCAATTTAAGCTGATTTTTTAGGATTGTAATACAAATAAGGTAATTTCGCAATAAAATAAATTCCACTGCATTCAAATAGAATTGAATTCACTCCGTTTACCGCTGTGCATAGTTTAATCTTAATTATTCAACTTTGAACTCATTATCTTTGACGGAAAATATTCCTGCATGGCACACGATATGCACAAGATATTTTCAAAACCTAATTATGGGGCAACGTTTTGAATCTTATACAATTTCATGCATGCAAGAAAGAAACAGAAATAAAACCATTCAGTAAAGGTTTTATTCCTTTTTCTTTCTTGCCTTGTTTTAAATCCCGTATTTTACATCTCTTTGCAGGACACAACGGACTTGTCGCAGTGAGTTTATATGTTTACGTCCTAATACCTAACAAGCTATTAAAACCAAAGGTTACAGCACTATGGTGAAAGTGATGTGTGCTTTGTATGTGTGTAGGCTGCATATCTTCAGAAGGGAGGACTGCAGGCAGCTGTGCTGGAACGCAGACATGTGCTGGGAGGTGCAGCTGTTTCAGAGGAAATCGTCCCTGGTAGGATTGACTTCTTACTCAATCAAATATGAAAAAGTATATATTTGTTTCTGCTTCTTACACTTAAAATTGATTAATTCAATTTTAGGTTTGTGAAATCCCCCACTGAAAAACTACACTAACAATGACATTGAACAATCACATACTGATTTTTATAGAAACCATCTAATTATTTGAAGAAATACAGATTTTCTCTTATTTTGGTGAACTCACCCTTTACTGCTAGTTGATTTATTTAATATTTATTAAATGTGTGTTATGTCATGTACTGTTCTCATTCCTAGCATTTGTATTTATATCTCATATGCCTCCCTCTGTATTCCTCAGAAACATGTATCTCAATCCACCAATCCTGATTGGCACCCACCCTTAAATAGCTTGCGTTATTACATGGTCGTTATTCAATAACTTCTTTTCACTTCTGGGCATCTCTCAACCTTCTAAGGCTAGCTACCTTAACTGTCCACAGACAGGAGTGTTAGCTAATTCCCATAGCTGTTCTCTCTTGAACCCAAATCATCACCATAGATTGGGTGTCATACCACTGGGAGTGGTCACTGTTGGCGAGAAGTAGGGCGTCATGGAAGCCAAACCACAGGCTGGCACTAGCTGGGGCTCACAGCCGGGCTTAGCCACAGTGGCTCTGCCGATGGAAGACGTGTTTGAGTTGGATTATGAGGATGACGAAGAGAACTCCTCAGAACTCCTTGTATCTGAGTGAGGACAAATCGTCATACCCTCCTCTAAGTATGAGGGCATAGAGAAGCACGGCCTACTCCATACCTACCCCCATGCAGCCGCTATTTGCAGCCCACCTCCATCCATGGCTGGCTACGGCCTCCTCCAGGAGCCCCCTGGAACACACCCTCCAGTCCCCTGTCTTAAAGATGGGGACCATCACCCCGGTCTGCCAATCCAGGGGTACTGTCCCTGATCTCCACGCAACATTGTAGAGGCGTGTCAACGAAGACAACCCTACAACATCCAGAGCCTTCAGGAACTCAGGGCAGACTTCATCCACCCCAGGGGCTTTGCCACCAAGGAATTGTTTAACTGCCTCAGTCGATGTCAGCAGTGCTCCACCCGCACTATACACAGTGCAGGTACAACACTGCTTTCCCGTCGCCTGACGGTTTGTCAGAATCTCTTCGAGGCAGTCCGAAAATCTTTTTCCATGGCCTCTCCGAACTCCTCCCACACCCGGGTTTTTGCTTTAGCTACTGCCCGCGCCGTGTTCCGCTTGGCCTGTTGGTACCTATCAGCCGCCTCCGAAGTCCCAGAGGCTAACCAAGCCCAATAGGACTCCTTCTTCAGCTTGGTGGCCAACACGACAGGCATCAACCGCCTTTCAGCCACAGCTCAGTGCAACGTCTTCAGCAATGGAGATGCTGAACATGGTCCCGTCGGACTCAATGTCACCAGTCTCCCTCGGAATGCTGTTGAAGCTCTGCTGGAGGTGTGCGTTGAAGATCTCGCAGACCAGGGCCTCTGCTAAGCATTCCCAGCACACCCTCACTATACGTTTAGGCGCGTCAGGTATGTACAGCATCCTTCCCCGCCACCTGATCCAACTCACCACCAGGTGGTGATCAGTTGACAGCTCAGCCCCTCTCTTTACCTGAGTGTCCAGAACATATGGCCTTAGGTCTGATGATATGATTACAAAATCAATCATCGACCTGTGGCCAAGAGCGTCCTGGTGCCATCTGCACTTATGGACACGTTTATGTTCGAACATGGTGTTCGTTTTGGCCAAACTGTGGTTTGCACAGAAGTCCAATAACATAGCACCGCTCGAGTTCAGATCCGGGAGGTCGTTCCTCCCAATCACCCAGGTCTTGCTGTTATTGCTCATGTGAGCATTTAAGTCTCCTTGTAGGACAACAGAGTCCCCAGGCGGAGCACCCTCCAGTACCCTACCCGGGTACCTGGGAGAAACCCCAACATACAGGCAGCAAGCCGAGGGGATACCAAGATATCCACCCCAGCCCGCCACCTCTCACCAGGGGCAACTCCAGACTGATACAGAGTTCAACCCCTCTCCAGGAGACTTATTCCAGAGCTCCTTCCCAACCAGAGAGGTGACATTCCCTGTCCCAAATGTCAGTCTTGGTAGCCGGGGATCGGTCCGCCAGGACCTCCGCGCCTAGCTCACAACGCACCCGACCCCTACAGTGCCTCCTGCAGGTGGTTGCCCTGCAAGAAGATGGGCCCATGTCCCTTTTTCGGGCTGTGCCCAACCAGACGCTCACCCTCAGGAACCCTCCCCGGGCCTGGCTCCAGGGCGGGGCCCCAGTAACCCTATCCTGGGTAGGGTAAACTGTTACCTTGATGGTTTTCTCATAGGGGTCTTCTGAAAAATGACCAGCTTTTAATTTCAGACAGGCCCTTATAAGGGCAGGCCCATCATTAAGCAATCATTAAGGGTCTTCACTTGGATAGTTGAGCTACTGGTTATTGCTGTGATTGCTTGAGATAACAATAGATAACTATTGTCTGGCAATACAGGCGTCTCCATTTCCCATAGTGAGACATCGAAACAAATGCTTGGAAGGAGAACATTAGGTTACTTGCATAACCCCAGTTCTCAGAGTAGCATGGATGAGACGTCTCACCAGGCAACCTTTCTTGCCAGGTCAAAGCAAGAAGAGGTACTTATCTTGACCATTGACCCTGTAATAGCGCAAGCTATGTAAAGGTAGGAGGCTATGCTTGACATGGTTGTTACAATCACCAGCCAGTCAGGACTGGTAGAAACAGGAGATATATGCTTCATGCAGGGAGGTGCAGGGAGTCGCAACCCTTAGTGAGAGATGTCACTCATGCTACTCTGGGAACCTTAGGTTATGCAAGTAACCTAAAGTTTTACTCTTCTAAGAGAAATAACATTGGTATGCAGGTTTCCGCTTCTCCAGGTGCTCCTACTTGCTCAGTTTGTTAAGACCGCACATATACAGAGACCTGGAACTCAAGGTACACAAAACCAGAAACACAAAGAAACATTCTGGACATACTGAGATGATATCAGTGCTCTGCCTTGTTGCAGTACTTCATTAGTTTCCTTTTCCTATAAATTCAGAAACATGGGCTGAAGGTGTATATGAGGGACCCCCATGCCTTCACCCCCATGTTGGAGGAAGGGGTGAGAGGTGCTCCTCCCCGGTCTCTCACTCTGGGCTCAGATCTATCCACCAACCAGATGGAGATCGGCAAGTTCTCACAGAAGGATGCTAAGGTGATTTCGGTTTTAAAATAAAAATAATAAGTAGTTGTTCATTTAGGCTGATCCAAAAAGTTGTTCTTAGCCTAGTTGGACCTTTATTTCTTTGTGATGCAATCCCACACATCTTTGCTTACGTACATCTTCACCTATTCCTCGACATATATGTGCAGGCTTATCCTGAATTTGTTGCACACTTGGAGAAGCTAGCAGATGCTATCCACCCTCTCCTAGATGCTCCACCTGTAGATATTCCAGCTATCACTTCTGGATCACTGAGACAGAGGATGGCTGCAGCTAAAACACTGATGCCCATCTTCAGATGTGGTGGGTTGGTTGATTTTTTTTAAAACACTTGTTATTCTGCAATCCAAGCTTATTTAGCAAGTACTTAATTTGTATACTACATGAATTAAGTCATGACTATTTCTGACTCTTAATCTAAAGGTCTAAAACTGGGCAAAAACCTTCCAGACTTTTACGAAATCATAACTGCTCCAATAATGAAGGTCGGTTAGAGATTAAACATGAGTTCCTCTTATTTTTAGATTGTATAGATAATTTGTGTTTTGTCCAAAAGATTCTCACTCAGTGGTTTGATTCTGAGCCACTGAGAGCCACTCTGGCTACTGATGGTGTAATAGGAGCCATGACCAGTCCTAGTAATCCTGGCAGCGGGTGAGACGCATTTTACAGCAACATATGACAACCAAACTCTCGTAATGTTAGATGTAACTAGGCAGAATTACAAGTGACTCAATGGTTTTGACTCGCAGGTATGTTCTCTTGCACCATGTGATGGGAGAGGTGGAGAAGGAGAAGGGTGCCTGGGGTTATGTAGAAGGAGGCATGGGAGGTGTGTCTCAGGCTATTGCTAGTGCTGCTCGATCTTATGGTGTTGACATCTTTACAGAAAAGGTAATGACATTGATTTGATGTTGTTTATTTCATGGATTAATGGGAAATTATGTTCTACCTTTCTTCACTTCTTGCATTTATCATTGGCAGGATGTAAGCCAGATCCTGGTTGGTTCAGATGGTCATGCTAAGGGTGTGTTGCTAAAGGACGGCACAGAAATCCACAGTAAAGTTGTTCTATCCAATGCTACCCCATATATTACCTTCAAAAAACTGACACCACAGGTAACTCAGAAAGCTATACATCAATTCTAAGCAACGCACTAAACAAAGTCCCTTATTCTGACCTCTGGTATCACTACAGTCTGCTTTTTCTCCAGAATTCATCAAAGCAGTAGACCAGATCGACTACACTTCACCTGTGACCAAGATCAATGGTGAGTCTGTTATCAATCAGAACTTAAAGTTAAGCCTGGCATTATAATTTATTTAGGTTAAAACTTATATCATTTAATCATCTTTGGAGAAATTGTTTGTTGTGGTGGGTTTTGTATCTCATGGTTAATCCTATGAAAAAATGGGGAAGTACAACAGTTGTTCAGCTGCCAGTGTGATGCCATCAGTAGCTCCTGCAGAGTCTAAGTGGTATATGGTGTTTTTGCCCAGAAAATGTTAACTCTAAACTGATACTTCACAGTGCAGTTCTTCTGCACACTCAAGCAAAAGTTGAAGTGCATAAATGAAGCACACACACACTGATTCCATGTCATACCGGGTTGTGAGCTCTTCTTTCTTTCTTTCTTTCTTTCTTTCTTTCTTTCTTTCTTTCTTTCTTTCTTTCTTTCTTTCTTTCTTTCTTTCTTTCTTTCTTTCTTTCTTTCTTTCTTTCTTTCTTTCTTTCTTTTTACAGTGGCAGTAGACAAGTTGCCAAACTTCTTAGCATCTCCCACACCAGGTGATATGCCTGGACCACACCATCAGTGCTCAATCCATCTGAACTGTGAAAGTGTGGATGTGTTGGAAATAGCATATAAGGAAGCAAAAAATGAACAACCCTCAGCAAGGTGAAGCGTTCTTTTAAACACGTTGGATTTGTGCATGCCAAATCACACTGAAAGATGCCACTGAAGGAAGCGTTAGTTGTGGGGACAAAAAAAAAAGGTTTAGTTAATGTTTAACCACAGATTTGTGCACTATTCACTCTGTTGTTGTTGAACTGAAAAATACAGGGCAAAGTTTTAGGCAAAGTTAACAAAAGATTGCTATTATAGATAAGGGATTAACTGTGTAGTTGCTAATGGTAGAACACATTACAGTGAGTAGTGTGAATGTTCAGCACTTCAACCTTAAAACCTTTGAGATTGTTAAATGTATGTAATACAATAAAATATCCTTTCTCATATAGCTTAAAACAATTAGTCTATTTTAAGTATTTTCACCACATATCTTTCCAGCTTACTCACATAAGTAGTCCAAGTGCAGTATCCTTATCTCACAGATAACACTTAGCCTTCAGCCGGTGTTTATCTCGCCCCTGGACATTTGATATTTGCTCATCTTTGTCTTAGATTGTCTGTACGCCAGTTAATGTTTACGTCTTGCTAAAGATAAAAGAAGTCACAGTCAGCCCTCACTCGAACATTATCATCCAAATGCATCTTTAAAAAATATTTATCCAACATGTTTGTCAACCCATCATCTCATTACATTACGTTCCTCTGGTTTTGTAGGCCTATGGTGGAGATGACCATCCCCTCTGTTTTGGATCCTACTCTGGCTCCCCCTGGCTGCCATGTGGTGTCACTTTTTACCCAATACACCCCCTATTATATAGAAGGCAGGGAATGGACAGATCAGGACCGGGAGGCATTTGCAGACACTGGTTAGAAACACATCCTCCACTCTGGACTTCTTAGTGTTTTGAGTGTGCCAAACATGTTTATTGCTGGTAGATTTAGTTCTAGCCTACTATGTTTGTTTAGATTCTCAGCCATCCAGTTCATGGTAGTCTTAAGAGTTTGAAGGCGACTGGGCTTCTTGAAGTTTTTGAAGATGTTCCACCACCCAGCCATCTACAACATTTCCAATCACCTTGTCACTATCTGAGCTGTGCTTCTGGGTAACACACCTTATCATATGAAAAACTATGCTGACTTCAAAACTAAGTCCGCAAACACGCTGAATGGTACGTGGAGACTGATTACTGAAAGCCAGTGGAAACTGCTTACAGGAAGACAGCTCCTTACACAACCAGAGATGGGTAGCAATGCGTTACTTGTAACGTGTTACTGTAATCTGATTAGTTTTTTCAAGTAGTGAGTAAAGTAAGGGATTAGTCTTGCAAAAAAAGTAATTAGATTACTGTTACTTTCCCACAAGCACGCTGTGTTACTGCATTACTAAACCATGATTTTGTTTGCGAGAATGTCTCATGACAATGACATACGAGCGAGCGACGACTGTGGCAGCAACAGACGGAACTATCTGAGCATGACATTCCAGTGCACCTGAAACCTCTGGTTGTAGTGACCCACACTTTTTTTTCACACCTTGGCTCATGTACAGGATTAAACCTACTAGCATTTAAATACCTGAACAAGCCTCTTGGATGAGACATTAAACATCTTTAAAAACCTAACGAAGTCCAGTCATCTTCTTTTCAAGCTCTAAAGCCTCACTGTAACAGGCTTCAATAACATTGAAGGGAACTTTCTTAGACATTTTCTTACTGTTTAAATGGGCACAATGAGTCATGTTTACGAGTTGACTGGTGAATCTTAGGAATATATATTCTCCAAAATTATGAAAGTATTCGAATTAATTGCACTCTCTAAATGTCCTGTGCATTGATTAGTGCGTTTGAGTGAAAAGCACGTGTGTTTCTGTCTCCTCAGTGTTTGACTGGATAGAGCAATACGCCCCTGGGTTTAAAAAGTCCGTGGTGGGCAGGGACATCCTGGCCCCGCCTGACCTGGAGAGGATTTTTGGGCTCACTGGAGGGGTAGATACTGTGCACGGTGGACGCTGTAGCACTGAGCAACACTTTGGATGTTGACATGCCACTTATTTGTTTGACACAGTCAGCTGTTCGCTGGATGAGGAAGTCATTTGCATTCTTTTCAGTGTTCAGTCATTAACTGCCTACTATGGGATGTGGCTGTTGTATAAGCAGTTAATGGTTACAGGCAGCTTTACTACAGCATGAGCCAGAATCAAAGTTCACATTAACTGTGTGACACTTAATCACTTAATTGCATTTGCTTCTGCCTCCCTTGTATTAAAAAAAAACTGTAATTAAACACAAGGGAGGCTACTTTTCTACTAATAGCCCTGTAAGGAAAAACAAAAGGGAAAAATTAACTTTTGGTCTTGTTTTTACAGAATATCTTCCATGGATCAATGTCACTGGACCAGCTCTACTTAACACGGCCCTTGCCTGCTTTCGCAAACTACCGCTCACCAATTAAAGGGCTCTATCTGTGTGGCAGTGGCTGTCATCCAGGTTTGCTTTTAATGCTCAGCTAAACACAGAATTGCAAATAAGGCTGTTTGTTATGTTGTACAGTAATAAATACAATGTTAGCTGGTGTTAAAGAGCACGCTAAATGAACCTTTGATCCTGAGGCGTACTCTTGCCTTCACTGACGGCCAGGATGGCTCAGGATAATTTTTCCATGTCGATATGTCATTTTCAGGTGGGGGTGTGATGGGTTCCCCTGGCTGGAATGCAGCCCTTACCGTCATCGCTGACTTGAAACGTCACTGAGGGTATTATCGGATAACATTATCAATTTGTGGTCCGCTCATTTGTGGACTACATTTCTTTAGTGTGAATGTGGCTTGTTAAAAAAATAAATGTCATATTACAACAAAAACCAGCCACTTGTTAGATTAGTTTATGATTAGATTATTATGATTTTATAGTTAAATGACTGAGGTAACAATACAAATGACATGGGATTAAAACACGACAAGTAGAGCTTAATCAAACTGGTCTGGACAGGAAGGCCGCGTGAAAGGTTTACCAGTGGAAAAACACAAAATCAACACCAATCTGTGAGCCAGCGGAAAATTACTGATACCACCAAAGCAAACTGAATGCAAACGTATTCTTAGAAAATTGAATGCTTGTCTTAATGAAACTAACAGAAACTGTGAAGTGATGATACTCATGCACAAAGAAACATTTTACTACTCTATTGGAATACATTTAAATAAACTGAAACTATGTCTGATTTCCTTTAAACCATGTATGATTGTTCGTTTATTTATGTTGCATTTATTCCACTCGGGGCTGATGTCACAGCTTTATAGTGTTATGTACTTGTGATGATTCTAAAACATAAGTGTTTTCCAAAAGAAATACATTGAAGCAATTGCATTTAAATCATGTTATGATATATGATATTGGTTTAATAATTTCACTTTTTCTATTGAGACATGCCCTGTCCTGTCCTGAAATTAATGGGGAATAACTCACAAAATGTGACCTAATAAATTTTTATTTCAATCTTTTACTATATATCTTTT
The DNA here is from genome assembly GCA_015108175.1 of Pelvicachromis taeniatus. Lineage (NCBI taxonomy): Eukaryota > Metazoa > Chordata > Actinopteri > Cichliformes > Cichlidae > Pelvicachromis > Pelvicachromis taeniatus. The sequence continues at coordinate 76,919 of VURO01019016.1, forward strand.
CTTGGTTATTATTGTGTATTTAAAATCACTTTAAAAGATTAAAAATATCTTAAAACCTTATTAATGCAAATAAGTTTCCTTTCCTTTCCCACACTCTGAAAGAATATTTTGGGGGTTTTCTTCTTCATCTTTAAAAAAAAAAGCACACGCATTTACACTCATATTATATAGCAGGGGTGAGCTATTAACTAATTTATTTTAATCAAGTATTAATTCACCACAATAAATTAATAATGACATAAAATTAATATTCAGCAGGACTGAATTCAACTTTTTGGCTCTTTGGGAAACCTGTGTTAGTGGATAGTAAATGAGTGTATCTTACAATAGTTATATCCGTTTATAATCATTGTAATAATTAAAACATTATAAATCATTAGATATTAAACCTAATGCTCTTAAAGTTATTTAGACACGTGGTCCATAGTTAATCCACGTCTCAGCTGTTTAAAAATCGGTAACAGTGTCCTGTGCCTTTAAGACGCCACTCAGGGTGGACCCAGCGTCGGTGTTAGACGCTCAGGAAGTGGATTAAACCACCAAAGATTCCCGCAGATTCGATACCGATTGTCCCGTTGTTAGATACATGTTCGTGCTAACCTGAACGTTTGGCCGAGCACGTTTATGGGCTATTTAGGACGATAATGCTGGATGGTTGCGCTCATGAAAATCACCAGGGACATATGCAGGCTGTTGGGACTCGGGAGCGGTAAGAATTCTCTCCCACTTTTCGAAACTTTCTAAACTAGTTAGATCGATCTCGGGCGTAATAACGAAACGCGTGTGACACGGCACGTTTGGATGGCAGCTAACTCGTGAGTTATATAAACGACGTGTTTGCGATATTGCTTCCCATTTGTGTTAACCTGGTGATCAAACTGAGCTCTTGTTCAAACAATGAAACTTCTCTTGGCAGTTTCGCCTCCCCTGCACCGCTTCCAAGTTTGCGCAGTAAAAAAAAAAAAAAAAAGAAAGTTCTCAGAAAATCCACAACGCTCTCTTAGGCTTTCTCACTCACGAAGCGGATAGTAATAAAGTTTACAAGCTGATGTACGTCATGTATATAAGACAGAGATAAAGTAATGTGTGATATTAAAAAAAAACAAAACTAAGATAAATGCATTCTTCGGTGCGTGTTAGTATGATAACAGTGTCTCAGATAGGTGGCACAAGCCGCACAGCACAGAACGAGTTTAGGCGCAGATTGAAAGTCAGACTGTAAGCTTAAAACATGGCTTTAAGTAACGTGTTATGTGCCCCACATCTTGTTCCTCTTCTTCGCTTAACATCCTAACATTATGGGCTGTAGATCAGCTTCGCCTATGTGTGGCATATATAGGATAGAATAGAATAAACCTTTATTATCCCACGAATGAGAAATTTGTGTGTTACGCAGCTCTTATAGCAAGGGGAATATAATTATAGAAGGGGGACACAAAGTGGTCTTATATATGTGTGTGTGTGTGTGTGTGTGTGTGTGTGTGTGTGTGTGTGTGTGTGTGTGTGTGTGTGTGTGTGTGCGCGTGCTTGTCTGCACAGCTCCTGTAAGCTGCCTC
>VURO01019016.1:81205-99925 GCA_015108175.1 Pelvicachromis taeniatus
TTTTTTAATGCAGTATGGCTCATAGGAACAAGAGTGTAGCTGTTTCTTTAAAAAAAAAAAAAAAGATGGCGATTTCAGTTTGTGTATTTCCTAAAGGTCCTGTGGTCCAGGAGGAGCAGATGGACTGTGATGCTACTAACCCTGACCCGAGTGCCACCTTGTCACAGGTAAACGATTGGTGTCAGGCCTAGTGAGGACTGTAGGGGTGAGGACGTTAACGATCCATTTTTCTGTGTGTTTGGTTTTCTAGGATACATTCAATGGTGAGGAGGAGTTGAGCGAGGAAGAGAAAGCAAGGCGGAAGGCAGAGCGACGCAAAGCCAAGAGGAAGGTGAGAGAAAAAGCCTATCTTGCTGTAAATCTATATGTCAAGGAAGTCATCCGTTTTCTAAAGTGTACCCGTGCATCCACTCCAGCGCCGTCGGAAACGTAAGAAGCAGGAGCAAAATAAGCAAAATGACAACGCTGAACAGGTAAAGATTTTAATATTCCCCTTGGAAATGCACCCTGCTTTAACTTACCCTGTGGGGTGAAAATCTAAATATTCAGTTGTTCCTCCACATTAGGATGACGAAGAGGATGGAGGTGCAGAGTCTGAACTAGACGAGAGCGATTCCGAAGCAGAAGTTGGGGGTGAAGAGGAGAAACAAAGGGCACAAAAAGGAGTGCAGAAAGAAGAGGAGGAGGAGGGGAAATTGGAGGCCTGCTCCAAAGATTTTGCCACTCCTGCTATTGCTCCTTCTGGATATCAGGAGACGCAAGCCAGATCTGCTGAAGAGGTTGAGGCACTACACTAGTTTATTATCCACATGTGAATAAGCCATTGTTTTTATTTTTAGTCATTAGCCAACAGACCTCAAGACAGTGAATTAATGGAAGCGTTTGCAGTGAAAACCCTGTGTGCTTGTAGGTCTGGATGGCACATGATTTAACACTAGTGTCTCACTTTGTGTCCCACAGGAGCCAGAGTGGGATGTCAGCAGTGCCTTCTTTGCAAATGCTGCTAGCCATATCAAACCCAAAGGATCAAGTCGAAAGTCCAAAGAAAACAAGGAGAATGAAGCCAGGAGAGAGGTGATTGAATGCAAACAGACGGTCTAAGAGAAGTAGCTATAGCAAAAACACCCATATATAATAGTTCTTGCTGAGGTGGTGTTTCTGTGTTAGTTCAAAGTCTGATATGTGGGGAAAGTGGACTCTGGACCATGAAAGATTTGAGGAAAGCTGTGTGTGTGTGTGTGTGTGTGTGTGTGTTCACAGTGTAAACACACATTTTCATGAATATAAAGTGATGAAAATTTTATATATATCATTTTTTATTTTTTTCCCTTTTGTTCAGACAAATGGAACTGACACCATGACCAAGAAGAGTGCATCACTGACAGGTAAAGAATCGAAACTTTAAAAGTTATTCATGGAACTGGAAACAAAGGCTTTGAGGACATTATTGATTACACATTCATTATGAAAGCATGCCAGCATACAGCACTGCGGACATTTGAGCCTTTGGGAATGTTTACAAGCAAATCTTTATGTCCTGCAGAAAAAGGGATAAAGCTGGTGCAAGAGGGGCAGTATGCACAAGCAGCCAGTATGTTTACAGAAGCCATCAAATGTGATCCCAAAGATTACAGGTACAGCTTCTGTGGTCACGACTTGGGCATTACAAAAGAAATGCACATTCCACATAATATTATTAACAAACTTTCTTGAATGTCATGCAGATTCTTTGGGAATCGCTCTTATTGCTATTACTGCTTGGAGCAGTATCCTCAGGCCCTGGCAGATGCCGAACTCTCCATTCAGCTGGCCCCAGAGTGGCCCAAAGGATACTTCCGCAAGGGCAGCGCACTCATGGGCCTGAAGGTACAGGCTACTTTGGTGTAAATAGCTTGTAGTCAAGTAGTCGCCTTGAGGCGTCTGTTGTTGTGATTTGGCGCTATATAAATAAAATTGAATTGAAGTAAATAATCTACCGAAAAAGCATGAAACAAAGGCGTTAACTCACTCACTGTGTGTGTTGTAGCGGTACAGTGAGGCAGAAAAGGCTATGGAGCAGGTGCTGAAGCTGGACAAAGTCTGCGAGGAGGCTGTCAATAATCTATTTAACTGCAAAGTGCTGCAGTTAATGGTAACGCCTACACACAAAAGCTCTGTAGATGTGTCAGGTATTATTTATGTTCCTTCTCCCAATGACAGCTGTGACCCAAGGCAGTGTTTTTTTGTTTGGTTTTTGTTTTTAAGTTCCTCTTTTCCACTATTAGAGGCATTTTGGCACAAACATTTACTCAATGAGCTGAGTGGAATTTTGGTGTTGAGGTCACAGTGAACTCAAATCTGTCTACTTCTTGCGAATCTGTTGTATCAGGATTGCTTTAAAGGGATTTTTTCTTTTTTTGGTAAACATTTGGCACAATTTGCTTGCACTTGGCAATGAACTGTCTGGATTCATTTAAGGTGGCTGTGACCACCCCAACACTTTTATTTATTTATTTTTTGCCATAACTAAGAAATGGATAAGAAGCCATAATGTTTAAGGATCAAGTGTACACAGCCATGGTTGTAAAGTCTCTGTCAAATGGCCAATGGGTGGCATACACCCTTGTGGTGGTAAATTGAGTTTCTCTCTTCCTTCCTCAGGAATTTGGCTTTGAAGAAGTGCAGAGTGTCTTGCTGTTAGATAGATTTTCAACAGTGCAGAGTGTTCTAGCATATTATTCTGAAGATGCCAAAGGTAACTGACCAACATTTTCTTTTCTGTATCAAATAAGCTTTCAGCTAAAAGCATAAAGCGGATTTTCCTATGTATTCTCTTAATGGTGCTTTTTCTTTCCTCAGCAGCAGTTGGGAGCACAGATTCATCTGTTGTGCAACCAATGTAGGTGATCACAATTGAGCAGTCAAAAACAGAGTTGTTGGTAATGTGACTATGTTGATTTATTTTTTATTTTTTTTTAAACCACTCTTTGTCACATTCTCTCTCTCTCTTGCAGAACTCCCTGTCCATCCCTCTGGGTGGGAAATGTGACAACTGAATTAACTGAGAAACACTTAAGGGACCTTTTTAAAATGTAGGATCCTATTCTGGTACAATATGTTATCACATAAACTCAATATCCCTATACAGAAAAAACGTGGGAAGCTAATTTAACAACAGCAGTTGTTGACCGGTCTGATTGTGTCTCCCTGTATTGTAGGTATGGTGAGATTGAGAGTATCCGTGTGCTGCATGAGAGATTCTGTGCCTTCGTTAACTTCAGGGATGCAAGCATGGCAGCTCGTGCCATGGAGAAACTAAATGTAAGTGTGTTTTTGTTAAGTGTTGTTTGTCCTTTGTCAGCATTATTATTGTCATAGCAACAGTCGTTGCCATGGGGTTACATGTGCATATGTGCTTGCTGTCACAGGGTCACTGTATTGAAAACACGCGTTTAGTGGTGCGCTATCCTGACCGCCGCACTCAGAGGTCCCTTCCTATTCCGCTCAAGACTTTCCTCCCTGTCACACAGCAGGGAGGCACAGCTGCTGGGTGAGAAGCTAACTGGCTGCTCTTTAAAAACTCTTATTTTAAATAAAAATAATCATACAACAGGACTGCAGTTTTATGTGGTTTTGCTTCTAACTGTGTCTCTACCCAGACCTCGAAGACGCGGCCCGGTTAACGGAGATGAGTGTTACTTCTGGAGAACCACTGGCTGCCATTTTGGGGAGAAATGTCGCTATAAACACATTCCTGATCAGAAAGGCAAGGACAGGAAACCCTGGCAGCCTTGAACACAGTTTACTCTCTGCCTCATTACTGGAAAAGGAAACCGGGATACGCCGACTGTGCCAATGGGACTGGTACTTGCCGCACAAGGTTCTCTGGGCTAAAAATATTTACAGTGCCAGACTGGATGAGAATAGCTAAAGGATCAGAGCCAGCATTCAGGTTCTACTGGAGGGGTAGTCACATGTACCACAAAGGATTTGCATATTCTAACTATTGAGGCTCATCCCATGCCCCAAACAGTTCATAACAGTTCGCTTAAGCCTGCAGTTATTACTGGGGCTTCATTCCTACTCGTTCGTGTTCCAGTATTGAAACATTGTTAACCATACCAAAGATTTAAAATTAGACGTACTTGACATTTAAGTACCTCACCTATGCAGATGAGGATTTTTGTCTTGCCAATAAGCTACAGAGACCCCAGAGGCGATGCCTTTTTGCGCTATGTAGCCTTACAAATGACCTTATGTGGGCGAGTGGCTATAAATGCAATGATTCAACTTGAAGGACTGCAAAATTCTATGCATCAGTGCATGGATTAGGTTTATATTTAACTTTAGGTTTATTTTCACCAATTGGCTGGCTTTTTTTTGTTGTTTTTGTTTTTTTGAAAGATTGAATGCTTTCACTGCAAGTGTTTTCTTGACATTAGTTTAGATTCCTTGTCCATGAGAAAAGAATAATAGCAACACTTGATGTAATGTAAATGCTGCTTTTATAAAGGCTGTAGTCTTCAGTTTTGTATTGTTTTGTTCCAAGTCTGTCTCCAAGATGGATTTTAACCTCTTGGCAATTTTAAGGCCAAAATGTTTGATGGTGAATTGCATGAACCTTCTGTTGTAAAGTGCTTCAGTGCTGCAGACTTGTCTCTGCTTAGTGGACTGCAGGAGATCTGTTTTGTGGACCCGATTCAAATGTCAAACCTTTGGTGCTGTTGTTGTTGTTGTTGTTATTATTGTTGTTTTCTCAGCAGGAGAATGTTCTTCTTGCTTTGTTGGTACATTTGCATCATAAGCATGCAAAGTTTTTCATATCTATGCAAAAAGTCCTGAATTGATTGTCAGTTCTGTGCCAGAAATACACACCACTTCTTGCAAAAATGGCAATGTGCACATACAGTTTAAAATCATACACTTATTGTTTGAACCTTGAAAACCAGTGTTTTTAAAGTTTTGGGCCTCTATTTCAGTATTTTAGTGAACTGAAGGATCAGATGGCTCTGCATTAAACTATCAATAGTTGTAACACTAGACAGTGCATTAAAGCCTATTGGCATCTGTTTGTGTCATTTAGTAGAAAACAGATCTGGTTTAAGTCCACACTACGTTCACTTGTAAACTATGCATAGCAGTATTTATTTTTCTATTTATACATTTTTTTCACCCCCCCACCGTTTACTGTATTCAACATATCCCGAGAACTGAATTTCTTTTATTTACTGGCCATACTATCTTTTCACTTTCTGGCAAGTTAATGAACCCCTTTCAGAAGGTCTGTGCTGCATAGATCTGGCTTTAAGAGCAAACGTTTGAAAAAAAAAAAAAATGGTGCAAATACTGTCACATGCTGCACTTCTGCTTTTCTTCTGTTGCTTTCGGTCTTGTGGCTGGAATTGTGAAAAAGGAATTGGACACCAAAAGTTAAGAGTGCATTTGTCTACTTGGCCTACGTGCTCAGTGTTTTCTGTGATCTCAGCTGATAACGACGGTTTCATATTCCATTTAATTTGATAGATTTATAAGTTAAAAAAATAAGAATATTTTAAATTGCATTGTATAAATATTTCACATTAGACATAATTTTCTTTTAATGCTTGTTTAGAGTATGTTTAGTCTCTTTACCTTGTTTCAAACTATTTCAGGAAAATGTGTTTCGGAATATACTATACACATTTATAACCAGAGCACTGCAACCTGGCTAATCTGTACAATATTTTGTATTATCGTTACTGCACAGTTTAAAAAAAAAAAAATTAGGGGGGGGGGGCTTTTTTTTTTTTATTTAATAAAGCAATTTGAACCACCTAACCCATCTTTCTGAGTGTCTGCATGAGGAATACCAGAGGTATGTACTTAGTGCCTTCCACAAGGTGGCAGGGTTGTACTTGTAAGCTTTACACTGAAGTACAGTCATCAAAATAACCATCCCTTTGCCTCAGTTGGATCTCCAGAAACCAACATGTAACTGAGTGATTCCTTTTGCTTGAAACCAAAACCATGACATGGTAAATCTAATTGGGCCAAGCTGTTGTGGGGAGACTATGGTAACCAGCTCATCACTAGTAGGAGACATTCACATGATGTACATTACATTTATCAGGGACCTTGTGATCTCCCAGACCAGTGGGACGTCACAAGTGCACTAAGGAAATGTGTGTGCCTGTGTCTTTGTTTGGGGAGGGGCACAACCTGTGTGTAACTAATGACATTTTTAATAGAGGAACTGAGCCTTATGCCACCGATAACTTATAAACTGCAAAATTAAAATGACTCATCACGTGTTCAAAGTGTATTAGAGTGAGTAGTACTCAGGCTACAGTAACAGTTGTTATAATGCATTCAAGCGTTTTCAAAGAAACCCTGACAAAGTGAGGTTACGTCAGCTTTGGCAAAAGGACATTTTCAGGCAAGTCATGTGTCACAAGGAGAATGGGAACGTATTGCCTACTGTCTTTGGAGCTTTACTCATAGTAGGATGCTAACTGAGTGAGAACTACAAGAATAGTCAGAATCACTAAATACTTAGAAAGGAAGCATCAGTGTTTTATTTCTTGCCACCTCTACCACAAGATGCAGTGGACCATAGTGAGATGCAGTCACAAAAACAAATGATCAACATAACAGAAGTGATCATACCATGTGATCATTTTCCATCTGAAGTCAGTAATTTGCTAGCGCAGAATATGCGAGTGATTTCCAACAATTTGTTGAACCCAAAGGCGAAATGTGAACATTACAGCACAAGTCTGCTTGTCATGAAGTTGTTGGCCCCTGTGAAGCACTTTCTAATGTGGGTGTGTTAAAAAAACAAACAAACAAAAAAAACCTCATCTAGGTACTGAAATTGTCAGTGTGCAGCTTGTCTTATAACTCAGTTTCCATTGGTTATGTACTCATTTTAGGCACTGCTGTATTCCCAGTCTTTAGGATTAGTTTTTTTTTTTTTTAAGATGCTCTTAAAAGATTATCTTTAACTAATACATTGGGACAGTGTGGTTTCAATTCAATAGACCCACATCAGCAACATCTGTAATGACATTATTAAGTAGTCTAGAACATGACAAGTTGGATTGGAGTCCTTGTGAATTCTCGTGTGCATCTTTTCCTGATATCATGATTTTCTTTGAGGTCAAGAAAAAGTTACTAGAAGACGACAAAGAAGGTCATTTTTGGATCGTTCGACTGCACCTTAAGTCAAGGATATCCTGACCTTTTAAATTCCCCTAATAATATGCAGTAATCAATGTGCAGAGAACCCATTTAAAGCTGTAGTTTTTAGCTGTATGAATATCTGAAAATGATTTTCTTTCTTACAAGCGATTTAACGGAAACCTGTAGAGCATCAAATTTGACTTACTTTTAAATCATCGTACTTACCATTTTTTATTCCACATTTTCATTCAATGCAAACATGGCCTTAGTGCTGAAGTCAACCTGTATTTAGCTTTCTGTACTCTCAACCCCACAACCTGTGTAGCCCATACTCTATACATTATGAGCAGAGGCCTACACGTGCCTGTCGCCAGCTTAAAAGTAAAAGTGTTCCGAAAGACGGCTATGGGGGTGAGCACGAGGAGGTGCTGTCATTTGAAAAGGCACTTGTTTATTGTTGGAGAGCATGTATTTATTTCATGCCTCCACAGATTGTGGGTAAGGGCAGAGCCGACTCGGTCGCTGTAATTAGAGAGGTGAAGAGAGAGAGAGTGCTCTGCCACAGAGACCTGCTTTGCTCAAATATTCATAGTCCTGTGAGAGCTGTGTAACACTCTCACTAGCGCACACCCCCAGTGAAAGTATTGGCACATAGGGAGGGACACCTGTCTAGTCTGGTTTAATTAGTCTGATATGCAATCATGCATCATAAATTATAATGAAAGGATGCCACGCTCGGCAGCGAGTTTTATTTTTTAACCTAAGCAAACCCCTATTTCCTTTTCTTCTTTTACGTCTCTTTTTCGTCTCTGTCGGCCTTGGAGGTCCCTCTGATTTGGCCCCGCTAATAGGGGGTCTGCTCTTCCTGTTCGGGTTTACCAGTCAGGGAGGGACCTCCATTTCGCCACCCAGTCACACCATCTCTAGCACACACAAACATTTCAATTATAGCGTGAATGGTTACATGTGCACACATGAATAGGCGCACACTGTATGGAACGTGTGAATCCTTTTGAGCTTGCTGGAAATCTGCATACGGCTAAGTGTTTTTTACGGTTGGGCTTGATGTTTTGGTTCCTAACCCTCCAGTTATAACTGAAATTTTTCATGCCTATGAATAAACCTTGCTGCCCTCGAAAACATGCCCACCAACGTTTACTTGAAAACTGAAAAAGGGTTTATCAACAAAACACCTCGGGGCTAAAAATTTCCGTACAGCTAAATTTATCCCCAATCTTCCCAAAAATGACTCAAGAAACAAATAAACAGGTTTCAGACCTGCAAACCTATAGTGGACATGTGGAAGAAACCTAAAACCAAATCAGGACCGAGCATGAAGTGCTTAAAAGCCATAAACTGAACATTTTCCCTTTTTTTCTGGATCTACACTGATGAGTTAAAGCTTTATGCTTTCTACACCATGATGATAGGTTAGACTATAGTAACATACTCCTGGGCAAGGGTGGTATGGCATATTCTCATCAGTCACGTTCACCATGGCTATGGTAGGGCTGAGACTATTTTAGATTTGGTGGTTTGTGGCCATCTCAACAAGGAAATATCTACCCTGTGGTATAGGGAGCTTCTTTAAGACACTTGGAACTTGATGTTTGAAACTATTCTGGATCCAGAGTCCTTCCTGTTGGCTACATATACATTTCACCTTAAACTTGTGTAACATTGTGAGGGTGCAGTTGTGCAAAACACTTTCAGCCTATCAGAGTGTACAAGATATAAAAGAAAAAAAAGAAAATTAAAATACTAGATAAAATGATGAAAATAGGATTGTGGATATATATAAAGTCAATTTTGTCTAAAGTATTAAATGATGTGTCTTGAAATTGATGACACTGTGGGTGTTGGTGACAAATTTCTGAAATACCCACAGATAAATTTGTCTATGAGGAACACAATGTTTTATCTCAGAGCTTATCCAGCAGTGCTTAAGAGTATTCATTCACAGTTATACACAAATGTCAGCTAGGAGATCTCAAGTAGCTTTAGATCTCCTGGCTTATTTATTTATTTATTAAAAAAAAATAAATAAATATATATATATATATATATATATATATATATATACACACACACACACACATTTTGTAAGTCACACAGTGTGTAAGTCCACACTTTTGTATCAAAGAACGAAACCCAGACAGAAATGTGCAAAGGAGGAGGCAGGCAGAGAGGAATATAGGGAGGAGGGAAGCCAGGAGGATTGAGGAAAGCCTTTAGTAGGCACACTCCTTCACTCAGTCACTCTCCCCTTGTAAGTGACACCCACCACTACATTTGCTGTCTGCAAGGTGGCAAGGTGAGTGATCCTTCAACTTACCATCTAATTTAATTTATTATTCTTTTTTTTTTTCTTCATGTTTACAGGCTTCTCACTTGTTAATTTCATTTAAATTCAGGCACATCTGACACCAAGTGTAACAGGTGTTTTAAGGGATAAAACTTTGGCACAGGTTCTTTTACCTTGTTTGAATTAACTGGATACATTTTATGCCTTCTAGCTTTGGATTTACAGAAGTTTAAACACTCCTAACTGCATTTTTTTTTATAAGTTTTTAATATCCACTAAACATTTTTTTTTTTTTTTTTTTTTGTCTTCACTGCTTTCCTGTGGCCTTCGGTGATTTAGTGTTTCACGTTTTGCCCCCCTGTGCTCTTGTTTGGCTTTGACACTTGTCAGCTTCCAGTTTAAACCTGCCCCATGTTTCTGTCTGGTTACTTAGCCTTGGGGAATGTTTATTTACGTGAACTGTCATACAAAAGTGCATCTCTAATTATACGCCTGTGTCTGACATGAGCGCGTAGTACTCGTTGTATGTACTATGGCTTCCATTGCATCACTATAAGATTTATGCGGTGACTAAAATCAAAATGCGGAACTCTTAAACAAGTCCGCCTCTATCTCTCCTCTGATTGTCAGCAGATAAGTTACCACTGCAATGTTAACTGTGTCTGAGCCTAATTCATTTCTTGATGTGATAACAAAAAAGAACACACTGGTAGCATCTGAGAGTAAACTACCTGAAAGATTTTGTCCAGAGGATGTCACCGTTGGTCTGTTTAATATCCAGGCCTCTCGTGCTGTCGTCTGGTTGGATGTCTGACTTGTGTTTAAGGGAATTACTCAGCAGCCTAAAGGCGGTAATACCCTAGTATTTTTTAAGAGTGTAAATAACAGTATTTTGTTAATTTTAAGATGAACTTCAGACAGTTGATAAGGACTGGCCCTTGACTTTATACTTACTGGCAAGCCAGTTAAATTGTTTCATGGTACAGTTCGCATGGCGCAATTTATCAAGTTGAACAAAATAAATAAAGTGTTTCAATTTTTATCCACAGACCTCCACTTCTGAGTCAGTAATGGCCTGCAGTCTCTCGTTCAGCCTCCTCTTCATCCTTGGGCTCCAGACCCTTTCCTGTCCCGCGCGCGCTGAACCTCGGAGGACTACAGCGTCTCAGCGCAGAGTGTCTCGCGCACCAGCTCTCAAGGTACGCTTGGCAGGCACCTTCGCGCGTCAAGCGCACGAAGGGCGCGTGGAGGTGTTGCACAACAACACCTGGGGGACCGTCTGCGACGATGAGGTGGACATCAAGCTCGCCAACGTCGTGTGCCGTGAGCTGGGGTTCGAGGGTGGCGTAACGTGGGCTCACAGCGCACAGTATGGAGAAGGAACGGGTGAGAGCACTCCCTGTATGAAGTTACCGTCGAGGCTTCTTTGGCAGACAGAATTTTACAGAAGAAAGGCGAACTCAGTTTAGTCTTGTCAGTAAAATCCAAATTATATGTTTTTTAGGGGGAGGGATCTGACTGGGTTTTAAATTTTGACAGTTTAAACAGGGAGAACAGTTAGTATTACACAGAAAATTTAGGCTCTATCTATGCCAGCTAACTTACTGTCATACTTTATTAATGATTTTAAAAATGCAATATTGTTTTCAACTTTTTATTAGGGCAAATACATAATGAACCAACCACATGGCAGGAACCTGGTGCATTTAGACATGCAGACTTAGTCAAGAAGATTGGGGAAGAAATGTGATTAAAGTAGTTTTGAACGTGGCATTGTAACTGGTCTCAGTATTTCAGAAACTGCTAATCTACTGGACTACTTGTAGCTGTACAAATGCGGTATGCAGAAGAGCACCTCTCAATGCTCAGTCAAATCATGAAGCAGATGGGCTAATGCAGCAGAAGGCAGCACCAGGTGCCTCTCCTATCAGTTAAGAAAAGGAAACTGAGGCTACATTTTGCACAGGCTCACCAAAATTGGAAAATGGAAGATTGAAAACGTCTTTACTTGTCTGACAAGTCTCAATTTCTGTTGCAAAATTCACATACTGGTTGTAAAGAACATGAAAGTAAGGCTCCGCCCAGCCTTGTATCAACAATTTATGCTGATGGGGGTGTAATGGGCATATTTTCCTTGAATACATTGTATTCAACAGAGTACCATTGGTATGTGGTGGAACAAGAGATTCTCATAAAGGATGTACAGCCGACAAATCTGCAGCAGCTGTATGACGCTATCATGTCATTATGGAGCAAAATCTGCGAAGAATATTTCCAGCACCTTGTTGAAACTATGCCACAAAGAATTAAAACTGTTTTTAGGGAAAAGGTCGATCCAAGCTGGTACTAGCAAGGTAGAACAGAATAGAGAGCAAAGGTATACAAAGTAACTGGTGGGTATAGCTTAACAATTAAGATTTATTGGAGTGGCAGGCAGTCACTAACCTGTCTACTCCAAAACTTCCACACTACAGTTTGCTTGGCTCACAACTGTATGGCTTCATGAAAAGGCAGCCAATTAAGACATTCAAAATAACTAACATCATAAAGTGACAAAGATAACTCGTTGTGGGATTGGAATCTACATCTCGTTAAGGTTGCCTGGCAGGCCGGCAGAGCAAATATATGGGCCGAAAAAGGGCATTTGTTTTAGAATAATGACAGCATTTGCTTGCCAGAGTTGTGCAACACTTGCCATGGTTTATGGACATTCTTTACTGCTGCTTTTAAATCCAAATTAAAGAGTTGAGTGGATTCAGAGAGCAGGATCTACAGCACTCTGCCTTGTAAAATACTGTGTATCTACTGCTAAACACGCCACTAAGGTGCAACCCTAAATCAGCATAGCACTAAAAGTCAAGCATTAGGAATTTAAGAAGTGATTCTGGCTGATGTTTAGATGCATCGGCCAGTCCGTTACTTGATCAGTGAAAATCAGAGTCAATCAAGTTTTGCATCATTTATTCTTTTTCAAGGCCCAATATGGATGGATAATGTACGCTGTGACGGCTCTGAGAGGTCCTTGAAGGACTGCAAACACAACGGTTGGGGAGTGAATGACTGTAAACACTCTGAAGATCTGGGGGTTGTGTGTACTCCTGAGCGTAGGGCAGTGAGTCAGCCAGCCAGCAGAGCCCACACCACTGCTCAAAGGCCTAATGGTAATACTGCACCTCAATGGCATGGTCTTGTGGACACCCGCGGGCAACCAGGGTATGGATATTATGGAAATGGACATCCATATGAGGTTCCCAGGTTCCAAAGACCCCACCACCATCACCACCACTATCAGGTACAACAGTTAATGTTTAACAATTTACTGCATTATTCATAGAAAAATATGTAATAGTAGTTGTGACATTTGTATTCCCCAAGAGGCACAGTAAGGTGCGAATTGAGGAGGTCCGACTTCGCCCCATTCTCATGTCTACAAAGAGGAAGAGCCTTATGACAGAGGGTGTGGTGGAAGTAAAGCATGCTGGGAGATGGAGACAAGTTTGCGACAAGGGCTGGAGTCTCAATAGCAGCCGGGTTGTGTGTGGGATGCTTGGTTTTCCAGAGGCTACTCAGCACAATGTGAGAACATATAAGTAAGTATGAATCTTTCTCACTAGCTGCACTGACAGCAATGCAATTCACTTTTATGAGGCCAGGTTATTAGATTGCAAAACACTGGGCTGTTGACTGTAGTTCAGAAGGGCAACATGCTATGCCATTCATCTGACTATTAAATGACTAAAAGCACATTGTGAAGAATGAAAAAACAAAACAAAAACCAAAACAAATAGCAGCAGCAGCACCGCAGTTAGAGGTCTTGCTCTGGCCTTATCTTCCTCCTCCAGCCACTGCTTTCCCATGTCCCTCACCCCCCCCACCCCTCTTTTCCTCAGCGTCAGGATGATGATAAAGGGGATCCCTTACTCCTCTCTACTGCCCTTTCTCTACCCCTCTCTCTAGGCAAATCACCTCTGCACACCTCATTGCCTCTCACTCCCTTTCTCCTTCTGATACCATCTTCAGCCTGCAGCTCACAGACAAACAGCTCTACTTTAACTTTTAGATTCCAATGCAGAGGTGCAATATCACTGCTGATTGTGCTCTTAACTGTCCCATCGATACTATGCGTGAGACAGAGGTCGCTTTTGGAGAGCAGGATGATGGTGTGTGTGGAGTGACTTGTCTTAGTGGCAGGGAAATCTCTGTGGGCTCAAGTAAGCCATGTGTTTCTTTACTTTTACATGCCACCACAGAAAAAGCATGTGTGACTTGCAGCCAGTTTGTGTGAATACGTATATTTGTGTACTATGGGTATAATTATATTTTTTTTTTATATGCTTCCCAGCGCTGAAAGTTTGGTACCTCTACAAAAAACAATGCATCTTTTAGTGCATTACTTTAGTGCATGGAAACCTCCATTCATTTGTGTTTAATTTCATTTAAGTAATGGTACAAGAACACTTTATAAATACAACTCATACTAAAACTAGGAAAAATATGACAGAGCTCTGAAAATAACTTACAAAAAGACAAGTAAAAAGGACAGTGCTGTTGTCTCACAGCAAGAAAGTCAATGGGCATGAATCCACTGGCCAGCTTGGGCCTCCCTGTCTGGAGTTTGCATGTTGTGCCTGCATGGACTCACTTCGATTACTCTTGCAGTCCAAAAGCCATAGTTGTGAATCTGAAAGACTGTCTGCCCCTATGTGTTATGTGTGTTTGTTAGCTCTGCGATACACTGGAAATCTGTCCTGTGTGTACCTAGCTCTATGGCAGCTGGGAAAGGCTCCAGGCCCCCCAGAGACCCTTAAATGGACAAGTCGTTGAGAAAATGGATGGGCTGCAGATTGTGTTTCTTTATTATTGAAAAGAACAACTTTTTAATGTGTTCTTTGATACTTTTTATGTTGTGACAGTGCTTAAGCTTTCCATTTTACTCAGTTTGATTTTTCAGTCAATGAAAGAAAAGAAAAAACACAGACAAATGAAGATGTTGACTGCAGTTTTATTTTAGTTTGGCAGACACAGTTTTTATGCCAGGTAACCAAGTACAAGACAGAAGCACAGACATGAACAATGAATGGTGTTGAACTCATCTCACTGACTTTTACCTTGAAGGAATTTAAGTTTTACAATATAAAAAAATTATTAGTTAAAAAAAAATATGGTTAAATTTCAGTATAAACATGTGCATACTGTCATTGTTCCATGGAGCATGTTTCTTTTTGCCCCTTTGGTCCGCATCCTCTTTGTTAGAAAAAAACCTCCTCAGCAGTGGTTTTTGGGACATTTTGCTCTGTAAACCATGGGAGGACCACACATTAGCAGAGGATTTCTCCACTGCTGGTTTGAGAATGAATGGTTTGACCCTTTGTGGAAGATGGATCCAGGTGGAGCTTGCTTGTGGAAACCTGCCATCTATAGATGATTCCAAGTTTAGCTGTTCAGTCCCTCTACTGGCTCAGATTACTCTAACTCAAGTGGTGACAGACCGCAACATCTGCTCTAGGTACTACAACCCTCATGCTTCTGAAATGCTGAAACTGTTAAACTGTTAAAGGGAAGCTGATTTGTTTTATAGACTTTTCTGAGTTTTTATTGACTTGACAAACTATTGGAGTGCAGCCACTCTGAAAGTATGTCTGCATTGCCCTTGAATTACGCCATCTCCGTTGAACTTGTGTATTATTGGGAACACAGTAAAGCTATAACCTGATCCTACTGTTGGAGGAGGCGATCGTATGGCATCATATCTTCAGTAATAAAAGTCCCTCCGAATAAGCTGTTGTTTAACAGCCCAGCCCGTCTCTCTACACGGTCTGTACAGGATCATTTATTAGGGCACAGCTTCACCGCATTGCAGGTGTGGTGGTTTTCATGCATCTGCTTGATTTTCTTATGCAGTACAGATTCGCAGTACAGGTACAAAACACTGTGAAGATGTGTAGTACAGGTCCTTGTTTAGGGAAATTAGATGGCTAGATTTGTATGGTTCGAGTAGAGGTGATTTTGCTGCTTACCAAGAAGATGGATATGCCAGAGGACAGGGCTGTTGTAGCTTGAAGGGCCTTTATTGACATCTTCAGAGGAATATGCTCACTGTCTTTTTTTAAGATGTTGTTTTTAAATCCTCTAAGGTCAAGTAAAAGGAGCTTAAATAACAGGACTCCTCCTGCTCTTTTAGTATCTGACCAAAGCCACAACAAAGTGCACAATACTGTTTATCTTAATGTTCAGGAAAAAGTTAGATAACTGTAAGCCAATATCTTCAATTCTTTTATTGTGTGTATAAATTATAAGGCTCTGTCATGGAAGTGGCTGTGATACATCTGGGTTTGTCTTTCCTGGGTATGACCAGGGGTTTTGCTAAAGCCTCAGGCGCTATATTAGTCCGAACCATGATGATGTGTTTGTTTCCAAATCTGTACCTGTTTTCTGTCTCCACAGAAGCATGTTTGTTCCCTCTTTAACATGTGTTTTTGACTTCAGGCTGTTTCAAATACATTTGCCTGAATGCCTTTGTTCCAAGTCATATAAGCAAGTTGTTTAACAGACTTGGTTTCTAAAATCTGAATGTGTTAAAAGTGAGGTTACAAAATAACAACCAGAAGCATACAGCAAAAATGTTCATTCTGTTTCAGACTGGACTTAGGGGTAAATGTAAGGTTGCACTTTTGACTTGACTTAAATTGGCACTTTGTACTCTAATTACAATCATGATAGCCAGAAGAGTCATAGAGAAACAATTTGGTTGTTAAGTGTTCATGTAACATCTTTCAATTGCCAAAAAAGCGTAGGCTTGTATTGCACGGTTTGAACAAAGCCAAGCTTTCCTGCCAAGTCTTTCTGTCCATTCTTAGAAATTCCAGACCCTGCCATGACTCTTCCTATGTCACTTGGATAAAATTCTGAAGATGCTATAATTACAAGTTGGTCAGGACCAAAGCTCTCCAGGGATTCTGCTGAGGGCAAAAAAACACCCCCAATTATAGCTGTGTGAGAGAGAGAGTGAGACAGAGATGGCGAGGATGGAGGCAGAGAGTAACAAGAGAAGAGCAGATGTAGAGAAAGACGGAGAGCAGCAGTCAGACGAGCCAGATTTTCGCTTGCTCGTGTGAAATATAGCCAATTACAGCTGCAGTTTGCAGCGCTGCCTGCTGTGTCAGCAGCTGTCTGTCTTCCTCTGTCACCATAGTGATTTGGGGACTTAACTGGGGACTTTATATTTAATTATGTTCCAGTTAAAATTTTCTTATGAGGAACGTATCATTTTCAGGCTTTTGGGTGACATTTTCTTTGACCAAATTTGGTTTTCCTGTCTGATGTCTGTATGATCTTCTTCATTGCTCTTCCCTCTAATTTATTTTCCCATCTTTTTATTTCTGTGTGCATGCCGGTGGCTATTTTGTGGCTTGGAACAGACTGTGAAAGGTGGTTTTTAAAAAGGGCTTGAATCAAAGGCATTTTTATCACTTCGCTTGGGTCTAGCAACTGTTTCTCAAGTGAGATTTTTTACTATAGGCAATCAAAGTAGGCCAAAATATCTCATGTTTGTTTAAATACATTCCATTTATTTATTCATTTTTAATTATAATAATTGCATCCATTTCGGTTCTGTGTCATTTTTCTTTGAATCTTCTTTTCACTTTCCACTTTAAGGCAGATCTTTGTTGAAAAAAATGGGATGAAAGCATGTTTTAAATCTTTAACCCAATAATTGTAGTCTGGTTATTATTATTTATTTACCTTTTTTGCCAATACAGGTTTTTAAAATGTATCTAATGTAAAACAAAATGTAATTTATATATCATTCTGTTTTTAACGTAGCATCAGAAGATGTAGAAATGACCAAATAGCACTGCTGAGCACTGCAAAGCTGATGAAACCCAAACAGTGATGTAATGCATGTCTTGTTTAACAAGTAGGTGTAGACTCCCTATCATTAGCTTCTGTTCTTTTCCACAACAAGTGCTGGACACACTATTTGGTTGATGAATGCTGTTGAGATGAAAAACACGTGAATACTGGGGGTGTCTGTTCAGATAGCTTTCATGCAGCTCCTGTCCCCTCATATTGTAGCTACATTTCATTATTTCTTTTTATGTATTTAACAATGTATTTATGGGTTTCACTGTGCTTGATTTTAGTATGGCTGTAATTCAGTTAAATAAAATACCTGAAGGTATCATTTATAGCCTAAGTAGTAGTCCTGTTGGCTTCTGAAGAGGGTAAATGGTTAGCTGATTTGTCTGTGGTGAGGTCACAAACAAGTCACAGACATGTTTGCCTCTTGTGAAAATGAGTGTGTAGCTGTTCCTCACTGTCTATCTCATGGTACTATAAAGCCACATGGTAGACACATTTAAAATGTTTTACAAGTTTAATTTAAGAGACTGTAAAGTGTTACATTTTAATGCCGTGAGCCAGTTCCAAGTTACAGTAAGATGCATGACAATATATAGGGGTTTAATTAAAGCTATGCACATTATTTAAAACAATGCCTTTATGGGGTTTTGTTTGATATATTTTTCATGTAGTTATGTATCAGGGCAAAGCTATTTATACAACTGAAAACTCTTTTACAGATGGTCATTTTTGCATCTATGCTTCAAATGGGCCACAGAAAAGCACCGGCTTAAGATTTTAGATATATCTGCAAATTTCAAAGCACATGTTGAATGATTCCTGAAAGAAAAATATGTTCATACTTTTTGAAGAATTGTTTATATTTTTAGGTCTCATTGCCCACTTACTACATATAGCACCAGGAAACAAATTATTATGTGATTTATGTGTTAAATCAGCAGCCCATGACTTCACTCAACCATCAGCATAACATCATGTCACTGACAATGACTTTCTTCATTCCAGCATCCTCAGTTGGTTTGCTTATTTTTAAGGTTTTTCCCTTATAACTTTCCAGGAACGTCTAGAGTTTCATGTTCGAAATAAAAATATTGACCTGCCTTTACTTTCATACAGATATCCTTAGATCTTCAATGTGTTTGTTTCTTTAAATGGGAACGCCACTCAAATCAGAGCTGGAGTATGTTTTTGTTTCTTCAATGTGTGACTATTAAAAAAAAAAAAGACATATATATTGATATTGATAGTGTGTGTGCGTGCGTGCGTGCATGTGTGTGTGTGTATTTTAAGTGTACAAGGTGGTTTAATGAAAGCCAGCTCTGTGTGTGTGTTTTTTTATTTATATATATATATATAAATAAAAAAACACATAAACATATATATATATGTGTTTTATATATATATATATATAT
>VURO01019019.1:0-11166 GCA_015108175.1 Pelvicachromis taeniatus
TAACAAAGCCAAACAATAACATGTTTAAGTTCTCTAAGTGACTTATATATCATGTTTAACCTGAGTAGTGAAAGACGGCGGTGGGTTTGAAAACGTGTTGCCGGGAGTCTGTTCTCACCGGCTATACTGAGCCGTGACCCCCGGCTAGCTATGGAGCTGGTGGGTAACAGACGGAAACGGTCGGAGCTTTTGAAAATATGTGGGGTCTTGATAAACTGAGCAGATATTTGAGGTTTACACAGCTACATTCTCGCCTGGAAACATGTTCAACCTTTATTTTGTGACCCAGAAAGAATAATAAGAGTCATATTAAAGCTAACTAGCCACAGGTACTGTTGAAAACTGAGCAGGGCCGCGCTATGAATTCTGGGACACAGCTTCTTCTTCTTCGGGGTTTAACGGCAGCTGGCATCCTTGTACATGCAGTGCTGCCATCTTCTGTTTCAGTCTGTTATTACACTCTTAAATCCTACGTGCGTCTTTTGGGATGTTACAAAGCTTCAAACTACGCGTCGACTATTAAATTAGTCGTCAACGATTTTGATCGTCGACGTAATCGTGACTAGTCGACTAATCCTGGCGGCCCAAGTTGGCGAGCACCCGCAAGGTTGAAAACAGTAGTGTTGTTTTCAGCAGATACGTGCCACCGATCATTTGTTTCTGTGTGAAAACTTCACAAGTGTCTGTCTTGCTGTTTTTTTTAATGGAAATGTGAAGCATGTAAGTTCACTGTAACTACAAAATACTTAAAGAATTTATTGTTTGAGCATTTTGGAGTAAGTGTTTCAGTATAATTTCAGTAGAAATACTTACAGTATGCTCTTTGTGGAGTAAAAAGCCATCTGGTTAGAAAACAACACAGAGTTCCACAGAGACAGCCTCCAGGCTTAAGCTCTTATGCACAGCTATAGTAAATGTACCATTATATGACTGCACGTACCTCACAGAGGATCAAGTGAGGCTGTAGCTTTGTGTCTCAGATCACGCTACCGCATTACCCTGGTAATGGTGCATCTGCTACTGACGCTTCACTGGCACCGCTATAAATCTGACGCGTTGCAAAAACAGAGCCTCTTGTAACGGACACATGATTAAAGGTGCATGTGGATAAGCCAGACACACTGACAGAAAGACAAATGAGTGAACAGATGATGCACATTTTGAGCTAGTGAAGAGGATAATGAGAGTGTAGGACATTAGCGGACAATTTACAGCCAGGGAGACAGAGCGCGGAGCAAAGCGACATATACTACATTTAAGATCGCCTGCTGCGCTGCCAAGATATCCAGAAGCCCTTACAGAGTCTGAAGCATCGCCGCCTGCTGCGGCCCCGAACAGCAGCATGAGGTAACAGCGTGAAACTTCATCATGTCGTACACCTGTCATGTGATGTGATGGCTGCTTGTCAACTTGTTATAGCAATAACAGACAAATAAAGTAAAAGCCTCACACTCCTATGCCTTGATATAACTCTATGCTCGTTTTCACTTCTATTATTGACACAGAAGGCTTAAAGCCAAATGCCAAGTCCCAAATAAAGACTTGGAAATACACGGTGCTGTCTTTCTTTTGGCCAATACTGTCTGTGATGGTCATTAACAACTGGTGATTATTCAGCTGAGAGGGGCCACATGCAGAGGCGGTGCTAGCTTGTTTGGTGCCCTGGGCGAACACTCCTTCTGCTGAGCACGGTCCAAAAGATTCAATAAGCCAATCAGTGTCTACTGCTTGTCTGCTATCACAGCCAAGAGCTAACACACAAGTTCTCACTATTCCTACTAATGAAAGTTGGCTTGTTTCAGGATACGTGTCGTACATAATACCTGCCAGTGTCCAATGACACATCTGCTTATTTGTATCTTTTGTTCATCTCGCGTGTGTTTTTTGAAACTGAGCACCTGAAGCACCAACATAAGCTAACAGACCCACACCTTAGTGCACAGATTTGGTTCCTATAGGGGTTTTTTCTGGGATTTCGCACAACCCAGGAAAAAATCATTAATACATAATAGGCTTGGATTGACAACATTACAAATGAAATGTATTTGGAAGCAGGCCGCCCCCCTCCCTATTCGACAGGTTGTTTGTGAGAGCTCAGCGCAGCAGCAGCAAGCAGGCGCACGGCGTATATGTGCGTGATAGAATTTAGAAAACACATCGGTGCAAATTTTAAATCGATATCATGCTGTCTGGTGTTTTTGTGTTTGTTGGTTTGTTTTATTTTGTTTTATTTTGCGAGCTGGTTATTAGATGTCGCTCCAGCCGGCCAGAGAGTCCCCCGCCACCCCGCCCCTCTGCTCCCTGTGCGGGGAGCAGCAGGCGCACCTCACAAAGGAGGGTGCCCTTACTCCCCCGTAAATGGGCGAGCAGCTTTATTTTGTCGACGCCCACGATGCCGCCCTGAGCAACGGCCCATGTCCCCATGTCGCTGATATCAAAAACCACCACTGGTTACATGCACCACTTCCATTTACATACTACGTACTAACGCTGTAGCCTGGTGCTAAAGTTGGTACAAAGTCCTGGAAATCAGCGAGCACTAATCTAGACACAAACAACTAGACTCGAGTTTCCATCGCTATGGATTTAATCTGCAAGAAACAAGCAAATGAAAATATTTCTTAGATCAAAAAACAGATCTAAGGGTTTCTTCTTCACTCGCTATGTGTTAATAGACCTTTGAACCATCCATCCATCCATTCTCTTCTGCTTATCCGGGAGTTTTTCCTTCCCACTGTCGCCAAAGTGCTTGCTCATAGGGGGTCATATGATTGTTGGCTTTTTCTCTGTATGTATTATTGTAGGGTCTACCTTACAATGTAAAGCACCTTGAGGTGTGACTGTTGTTGTCGTATAAATTGAATTGAAAAAATCGAATTACTGTATTTAGCTGAAGAAAAAAATGAATTGCCTAACACCGATCTGGATATTTGAATTTAATTTGCACAGACAGAAGTAACAGTGGGCGTCATAATTTTAGAGACTGTGTTTCAAAGTAGGCCTAAAATTATTATTATTATTATTATTTTTTATCACCACTTTTTTTTTTGCTTAGTTGGTAAAAATCATTCATAAAAGTTTTATTTATTTCAGGTCTGTCATTTCATAAAATACAGCAGAAATATTCATAAACAGCACACAACAGAGTGGAATTATTTTCCTCTATTAAGAATGTTGATAATCGACTGTCTCAGCTTGCAGTTCCATTTTTTTTTTGGTTAACGATTACCCAAAAATGTCTGTTTTGCTGACCCCAGACCAGCAAACGCTGGACTCAAACTCAAAGTTAAACACATTACGTTTGTGACAATTTCACACTTCCAAGTTCTCAGTTAATGAGCTCGAGGTCTATTCAAAGAGATACTTATGAGAATTATTAATAGCACATGCTCCACATCATCACTCCAGAGAGGGATTAGAAACTAATCAGCAACATTGCAACAATCAGCCAATAAGCGCTGATAATAATCCTCCAGAAATCCTCAACTTATCCAATTAAAGACTTAACATAAGGCCCATACACCCTATAGTGACCATAGCTTGATTTAAAATGTAGACAGCTTCTAGTGGCCACTACAGGAACTGCACTTTCTGGCACTTTGAGTTTCGTGTTTCCGCCCATGATGCCATGCGCTCTTCTCTTGTTAGTTACAATTCCTGGTTCACCTTCTGCGATGGTGAGTGTCGGTGTTCCAGGAATTATGTCCCCCTCTGTGTGCTTTGTAGTGAAGCGTGACTGATCAGACACTCGTCCTATTGTGTCATGTCATCCGTACAATGAGCCTTGAAATGTGGGCTCCCACCATTGTGTCATCTTTCAGAGGATCATAAAGTAGACACATTTACACGCTCAGAACTCAGAAACCCAAATAAAATGGCAGAAAGTTAATATAGTGCTCTCTAAAGTAATCATTTCTTGCCACTGTAACTCAGCTGGATTACTATTCTGACGATACGGAGTGTTAGCATTTTCAATTTCAGACCGATTTATGGATGTTTTCCTCTGCAGAAGTAAAGTTTACCTACTTCAGACGTCTGCCAACATACAGAGTATGAGTTCAAAGCTCCGGTGACACTTGTAGTATATAGCACAACTTTATTGCTTAGCTAATACGTTTCTGCTTGTGGATTTCATCAGGGTCATCAAACAGGCCAGGATGCAGTACGGTCTGTGTCACACAGCAAGCCACATTATTTATCAGATAATTCCATTAAAAAAAGCTCCAAAAGGCATCAACAGCACAAAGATGGTTGAGAGGTCCAGTCCAGGGACCCAAGTGAGCCGAGGTGAAGTCCAGCTAGCAGCTGCCTGTCAGGACGCCTGTCAGTCAGAGCTCAGAGCCGTTATGAGGGCAGGAGTCGTCCAGAGAGTCCAGTGTGCTATAAAACATCAGACATTTTAAGATGAGAAGTAGGGACGGCTCACTTTTGCAGCAAGTGGGTAGATAAATGATACTCCTTAGTTCTTCATTAAAGACACTGCTGGACATTATGGACAATGCTGGGCATTCTCTGCATACGGCCATCAACATCCAGAGGAGTCTGCTCAGCGACAGGCTGCTTCTCCCAAAGTCCAGGACCAACAGACTCAAACACTCCTTTGTCCCACACGCCATCACACTGTTTAACTCCTCGCTGGAGGGGAGAGGGAGGGGGTAACAGGAGGACAAAGGAGGGGGGTGGGGGCAACTAAGCTGAAGTGCTTTTCACTGTGCAACATTTTTATATTTGACTGTGTAACAATCACTGTGCAATAGACTCACAATACATCACACAGATGAGTATATTCCACTGGTATTCATATTTATCCCTATTATATATTCTGTATGTGTATATATGTGTACATATGCTATATTTATGCTTATATTCATACGCTCTCATTTCCCTTTCTTTGGTATTCTAACGCCGTAACATTCACCTCTGACAGTGCCGTGCTACTGGAAACTGAATTTCCTGGAGGAACCCACCCGAGGGATTAATAAAGTTTGATCTAATCTAATCTCTAATCTTAGTTCAGGCTCGGAAAACTTCTTTACGTTTCAGAAATGATTTCATATCGTTCACATCAGCAACTCGACAAGTTGAAAATCACTCTTTGTCATTGCTGTGTGAGGATGTGTTTAAATCGCACCAAAGGGCCTTTTTGCACATTTGGAGTAAAAATGACGTTCTGAGGAAATTAAACAAAAATGAAGCCCTGCTTTCGTTCATCTGTACAGCTGAATCTGAAACATCCTTTCTCAGAGTGATTCGGAAAAAAGTGCACTTATTATTCTATCTGGGCTGGACTATTGTAATTCATTATTTGCAGGTTCGTCTAAAAAAACTCCCCGAAAAGCAGTTAATTTAAAAAGCTGCTGCTCGAGCCCTGACAGAGAGTAGAGATTACATTTCTCCCATACTGCCGTCTCCTCCCTGTTAAATCCAGAATTTAATTTAAAATCTTTCTCCTCACAAACAGGGTCTCGAATAATCAGGCCCATCACATCTTAAATGATCTCATAGATCATATTCTCCCAACAGAGCTCTTCACTCTCAGACTCTTGGCTTACTTTTGTTTCTGAGGATATCTAAAAGTAAAGTGGGAGGCAGAGCCTTCAGCTATCAGATCCCTGTACTGTGGAATCGGCTCCCAGTTGGGAGACAGACCACTTCTGTATCTTTAAGATTGCATTCAACACGCTGTCTCTCAATTCCTAGGACGCATCCCTCGTGGGCCACATTTGTAGGCTGATTACGTCACAGCGACACGACGTAGGCTGTCCCAATTTGTAGACTCCTACAGATGCGGCCGACAAATGCGGCCTACATTTCCCCGAATTTGTAGGATGGGTCTGGTGTATCCTACATGGCCCACCATATCCCAGAAGTCATAGCGCGGCCCAGCCAATTCCAGTGTCCACCACTGGTGGCTGCAACGGAGACGGTAAAACCGGGCAGGTGGAAGCGGTAACAGCGGGGAGAAGCGGTAAGGGCGGGAACAGCTGGTGACGCAAATCTGAAGGCTCGACCGTCCCATTTCACAAGCCTCTCACTTCCGGCCTTCTCGGCCTTCGAAGGACCCGGCCCACGTACGCCGCCTCGGCTACGGCCCACGAGGGATGCGTCCTAGGAATTGAGACACAGCCACTGTCCTTTTTGGTGGAGCAACTGCCGCAGTTGGCCCGCGGGCCGTAGTTTGGACACCCCTGGCTTAGATATTCAGCCTCAGGCTCAAGCTGCTGAGGGCTTCCAATGATGCACCGAGCTCTTCTTCTCCACTCGCTGTTTCCCCATGTTCATCCATGACTGCTACACAGCATCATTAGTAATTATTGAACTGGCTAACTCGCCCTCCCCTCACCCCCAACCAGTCACAGCAGATGGCCCTCCCTCACTAAGGTTTCTTCCTGTTAAACGGGAGTTTTCCCCTCCCACTGTTCCTGCTTGTATCATCTGATTATTGGATTTTCTCTCTAATATTGTAAGGCCTTTACCGTGTAACATAAATAGCCTTGAGATGACTTGAGATTTAGCGCTATATAAAACCTGTCTCACTATTGCCATAACCTGGTGTATCTCAGGAATGCGACATGCCAGCAGCTTTGCAGAACAGGAGACCCTGGGAACGGGAACAGGCTGCTCTGCCCTGATTCAGTGGATCCCAGCAGCATGTGTGTATTCTGACTTCAGGGTGGAATCACTTTGATGTGTTCCTTTCTTAAGGAGGTGTGCGTGCTGGTATAAACAAAAGGTTTAACTGAAAAACCTTTCTGTGCAGGGCGTCAGTATGTTCTCTTCTTACCTGGTGCAGCTTTCACAATGGAAGTTTGCCACCAAACCTGATGGGCGGTAACATGATGGAGAGGGACTGCAGATATAGGACGAGGGAGGGAAGGCTATGATTCAGTCTGCTACTCAAAAGATATACTGCACGAGCGTGCTGAAGGTTTCATAAATTCATCTCGGATCGTTCAGCTCAGCTGCCATTCGTCCAGTGTTTCAAACAGTGCCGGGGTTTCAGCGCGCTAATGCAGCGAGCGACCTCGCGTTAACTATCCCGGGACGCATGCGGTTCTCCATCCTCTCAACCACTTATTAATCAAAATCCCCACGGAGGATGTAAATGTGTAGTGGCCGCCTATCAACTTGGAGTAGACTCTGAAAATTCTAATTGAAACTCCATCTAATAAGTCTGTTAATATGCAGCTGTAGACATAATTTTAATCTGCTTTAGAGAGAAAGTTTAAAAAGAGCCGCTGAATAAAGGAGGTTTGAGGCTTTTAGTTGAGCGTCCATGTGTGGAAGAGTGTGTTTCAAGATTTAATGGGGAGGAGTTCAGTCGTCCTCCCAGCATATCCCGAATCCATTTTCCTCACTGAGCCATATCACCGTAATAGGACGGGTATCATTCTGGTGTCCTCGCACGCCGTTTCATTTATTTCCCCCTTTGCGTGTGAAGCTGCTCACCTGCAGCCCCTGAGGAGCTAACATGCTCTCACCGCAGCGTGCGGAGCGGTCCAAGCCGCTCTTTACGTGCACGTGAAACCAGCCACCAGTGTGTGAGACGTCACCACCGAGACGGAGCGGTTTGGCTCAGAATTATCGTCCTTGAGAAACGATCATTTTTCATTTAGCGCCGCTTTCATCTTCTGGGATCTGCTGGGGCTGCACCATTTTATTGCTTCATGTTCAGATTCACCGGGCCCTCAATCAAGTGATTCTGTGACAGGAGCCGATCAATAGACTGATGATGTCATTGTCCAACGGTCTTAGGCGTTGAGGGTTTCCGATAAATGATGGCAGACTCATCCAGGAGAGCTCATCGGATGGGAAAGTATTTGCTCACCATGGAAACTAGCCCCGAAGTAAATCTCAAAGGCTCAGCGAGTGAGACCAAATTGACAATTTCCCATGAATATTTCTATATTTTCACGGCTGGCTGTAAACTTCAAGTGTTGCGCTCTCAGAAATCGCCAAACCTTTTAAACGAGGACTTCAGTGTGGATTTAACGGCTGCACAGAAAACACAAAAAAAAACCTCCACATCAGTCGATGCAAGTGATTGCTTTATTTGAAGTCACTCAACACGTTCGCTGGTGTCTTTGCTGCCTTTTAAAGATTTGTATGCTTTGGGCTTTTTCTCTATCTTCATGTGAAATTAGAATAGCTCCTTGATTGAGCCTCAGGCCTCTCAAAATAAATTAGAGCTGACAGCTCAGATAAGTCGCTCAAACTTTCAGAGATAGTCTGAAATGCAAAAATCCGACCGAAGACAAATTTCGCATTAGCACTTTGACCAACATTTGAATATGTTGGCCGTCATTTGAAGATTTAACGGCTTTATAACTCTCTTCTATGCAAATGAAGTTTAAGAAATGATGAAAGGTCTCTGCTTGCCAGTCATGTCAGACAAAATGCACAACTCGATATGACTGTTTTTTACTGAACGCAACTCAGAGGGTGCTGTGAAATCTGCTGGAATAAAGGGACTAAAGTCAGGACTCACTCGCTTCTTTGAGTGAACGCACCGATCGCTCAGCGTGCCTTTTGGTCGTCCTGAGAAAATAAATAAGCGAGTTCCTCAGTTTTCTCTTTATATTTGAGGACAATCTGGCTTCAGTGGACTTAAGGATGTACACATATATATTAGTATAATTGAACTTTTAACTATAATTCCCTTTTAACTTCTCCTTTTCAGAATTTCCGCAGCATTCAGATTTCTCTGTTTGTGTCATGGTCCGGGGTCTTTTTTATTTATCCTTCATGATGTTCTGTTGTCCAGTCATCCCTGCCAGCGTGATTCTGTGCTCCTTCTGTTATGTGTTCAGTTGTCCCTTCCTTTTTTGTATTTGTTATTTAGGCGTTTGGGTTTTAGGGTTTTGTTCTTGTTTGTCGTTATGAAACGTAACGTTATCTGTTCCTGTGTGCTCCCTACGTGTTCTAGTCCTCATGTTTACCTCGTGGTTAGTTGATAGCTGATGATACTGACATGTTTTTGTGTTTCTTTTCTTATTACTTAATATTTATTTATTTTTTTCTTTATTTGTTTATAGCTTTTACTGTATATCTGCTAATAGTGGCCTGTCTCTTATTGACACCTGTTTCTAATAAACCCCGGGTTTGAAAACATGTCACGACAAATAGACGCCGGTCTCCAATAGTAGCTGGTCTCCAATAGTAGCCGGTCTCCTTTAAAAGCCGATCTCCAATGACCCACCGCTTTTTCCGTATGCTACTACTCTCTTTGTACCATCTGGGCTACCGCCCTCCTGCAGTAAATCATACAGCAAATACCTTTTGGTGTCAAAAATGCTTTGTCGTCGGATGCTATCGAGGAAGGAAGAAAGTCAAAACGTCCATTCTGTCTGAGAAGTGAATAAGAGCCGGTCTCCAACAACCGCTGGTCTCTTCTAAACACTGGGCTTGCCGAATAATTTTTTGAATGAACGCCGGGGCTACTATTGGAAGATATACAGTACCTCTTTGACAATAACCCAGAGCAAAGCTGATGCTGTGAACATCAGCAGCTGTTCATAGTGAATAGCATCGTTTTTGCTGGTACGTTGGCATCGACCAATCTGATCTTTGTCCTAGATCATTTTGGAAATGGTTGTTTTCTGGAGGCTGAATCCTGCTTCAGAGATTAATGGTTCGTTTTTCTGAACCACCGAATGTAATGGCAGCCTTAAAAATCAAATTACTAGCCTCAAATTTTTGAAGCGTTTAAATCTGGAAACGCATGTGCGTGCACAGCGTCGAGCAGCTGCAAGCAGCAGTGTAAGTCTTGAGCTTAGCATATTTTGTGAGCCACAGATTAACAATATCCATTTGATATAGTGATAAGCATACCTGCATTAATTTGTAGCTGATAAAATCTTTGTAACCTGATGATTCTGTTCCTGCCCCATTAGTCTGCTGTACATGATCAGATCCTCATTTCTGCTACTTCCTAAGCTAAGTCACGCAGTATTTATACATAAGGTTGTCTCAGTACGTTTGTGTGTTTCATACCACTGCCTTCTGTTCCAATACTCTATTTTTAGTTCTTACCATAGTTACAAGTATTAGTGGGAATTGAAGGTCCTGATTTTATTTCTAAAAAGCTGGAAGTTGCGATTTCTCGTCATCTCTCGAGAGAATTGTGAGCAACAGTCATGTGAACGTCAGTGACGTGAAGTATTTTCTGACTGTGTGTTTGTGTTTTACCGTCTAATTAGTTGTTACCGCTGCCGTGGTAACTGAAGTGCAAATGGGGTTGAAATCAGGCACTGTGCTACCCAGTTACTATATGCAGAGTAAGCAGTGACTGTTTCCAGTGTCTATCAAACACAGCTGCTAAGATTCACAAATATGTGCAGCGATTTGTGTGGAACTCACAGGCACATGCTCGAATCCATGCAAAAATACAAAGCAATTTGAATGCGCTCATAAATAGTGATTATTTACTCTCAATTAATTAAGTCCAGATATTTTTCTCCTTCAAAAACTCTTCTGTGCATACAAACGTCTAAAACTACACGTAGCATCCCTCTCTGAAGTGTTCAGGATCAGTCAGCTGACGTCAATGTTAGCCTGCTCTTATCAGAGACCAGTAAGATTAACATCAAAGTGGTATTCCACATTATCTAGATTATTTCTATATTCAAAATATAAACCTAGGCCGCATGCTTGGGAGGACACGGACTTTGCAGTCTATGTGGGCCGGGTCCTTCGAAGGCCGAGAAGGCAGATCTGCGTCACCATCTATCTCGGTGGAGTTGCATAAACTCAGCCGTCTGCTCCTTGTTCTCTAAAATCTAACAGGACACTGGAGTACCTTATTTTCCGGACTACAAAGCGCACCTGAATATTAGCCGCACAACTTGAAATGATGAAAAAATCATATTTTGTTCAAACAGTAGCCACACCAGACTAAAAGCCGCAGGTGGGCTAGTAGCGCTAGCGAGCGGGCTAGTAGCACTAGCGGGCTAGTTGCTAGTAGCGGCGGTGCACGGCCCGCCCTGCAGGTGCACTAGCGGGCTAGTAGCGCTAGCGGGCGGGCTAGTTGCTAGTAGCGGCGGTGCACGGCCCGCCTTGCAGGTGGAGGGCAACGGGGCGACTGCTCCACCAGCCTCGGAAGAGCCCCGCAAAGTGGGCCGCGCACCGCCGCCCGACCGACCCAGCCCTTATAGCCAATCCTTATCC
>VURO01019020.1:4860-17203 GCA_015108175.1 Pelvicachromis taeniatus
AACATTTTATCCACAGTCAAAAAAAAAACTATGAAAAGCTGCTTCGTCCTTTCAGTGCAGACAAAAAGAGTCAATTCAAAGCTATTTTTATGTTCTCTTCTTTAAAATTCATATAATTATATGTGGTATGAAGTAATACAGAGTGCTTAATCCCCATTGTAGAAGCTCACTCCATGTTGTCTTTGTGTTAGCTGATCCCCCCAACAGACACCGTCCATCCTGAGTTTGCCCATGCCTCCCTCCCTTTTGTTGTCTCACCCTCTTTTGCCCTCTCCCTCCCACTCTCCTGTTTTATCGGGGGTTTTTTTTCCAGGGGTTCAGTGATGCGTTCCACAGGTTGGACATCAGATGGGATGAAGGTAAGGGGGAGGGATCTTATGCTCCACTTACACAGAAGTCTGACTTTGCAGGCCTGATTTCTTATTTATACCCTTGTTAGATCTGGACTGACCCATCTGGGCTGCACTGCTACCAAAGGAAGTGGCTGGGGGAGGGTGACGCTGCGCAGCAGCTGAAGTGGCCTCATCAAGGCTTGGACCCCAGCGCCATATATTGTCAGCTAAGAGACACTTCAGCTGGCAACAGCAGCGGTGTCTGAAGATAAATTCTGCAGGGTCTTTCAGGCGAGGAAGATTACAAAAACCTGTTGCCTGTGAGGTTTAATGTGGATTTTGGATTCTTTGAAGGGAAAAAGAAGTCTGGAGTACGCTCTTTAGGTGGATCACGGTTCATATTTTGTCCATCTCTCTGGAAGCATAAGGAGTAAACACTGGCTTTCGATGATGAGGAGGTAAAAAGCTACGCTGTTTTATTCTGTGTAATTGAGAGTCACTATATTCAGCCTGCTGTGAAAGGATACACTGATAGCAGCATCAGTAGCCTTGGATCCAGGTATCAGGTTATATCAGTCTGGTCCATCTAGGTAAGGCTACACCAAACCAAGAGTGACACTGAAGTAAACAGCAGCTCATCAGCCCCGAGTTAAAGGAAAAAAGAAGCACTTCCACAGAAAAGAAAAAAAATCCTGGCAAAGATCCCTCTCTTCTACCGGTCCTGCACAGTAAAGCCTGATTGATCCCACATCTGTGGGCTGCCACAGGTGGCTGCACAGGTATTGGCTACTCAATAATGCATCGACTCAAACTTGAAAAGGAGGAGAAAGTGCGCAAGCCTCTGATCCCCTGAAAAGCTGGGTGTCTGTTGAGCGAAAGCAAGCGATTACTTCTGGATAACGCAGTGCACTGAGACGCGTGGAAGTGGAAACTGTGAGCAGATGTTGAGAAGGAAAAGAAAAAGAGAAGAACATGACTCTGACAAAGTGACATTAGGGCAAAGACAATAAGACGCTTGGCCAAACGCGAAAGGAAAAGTGAAGAACACTTAAATAAAAACAACTTGAAAGACTGATAATAAGGAAACGACCTTGTCAAAGAAGCTAAAGACAGAGAACAAATTAAAGATTTAAAAGAAGCTTCACATTCAGTTTTTTCATCATGGTGAACACCGGTATGCAGCTGATCAGCTTCATCTGTGCAGTGACCGGCTGGATCATGGCGATCGCTGTCACGGCCTTGCCTCAGTGGAAGGTCTCAGCCTTTATAGGCGGCAACATCCTGACCTCAGAGATCAAGTGGGAAGGGATCTGGATGAACTGCATCTACCAGACCACGGGTCACATGCAGTGCAAGACTTATGACTCCATGCTGGCTTTGCCTCCCGACATCCAGGCAGCTCGCGCTCTTATGTGTCTGGCCATCTTCATGGGCTGGCTCTCCTGCACCGTGTCCTGCTGCGGCATGAAGTGCACCACTTGTGCCGGGGACGATCGCCAGGCCAAGGCAGGCATCGCGCTCTCAGGTGGAGTTCTCTTCATTTTGACAGGCCTGTGTGTATTAATTCCAGTTTCCTGGACTGCCAATACAGTCATCCAGGATTTCTACAACCCAAACGTGCCTGTGGTGCACAAAAGAGAGCTGGGCCAGGCTATTTATCTGGGCTGGGCGGCTGCAGTTATTCTCATGATCAGTGGAGCTGTGTTGAGCAGCACCTGCCCGCTCATGGAGAGGAGCGGCAGGTACCGGAGGGGCTACATAGGCCGGAGTTTTGCAAATTCACCTGCTACAGCACTAGATCCCCCAAAACCTATCACTTCTAATAATTTACCAATGAAGGAGTATGTGTAAGAAAGAAGGAAAGAAGAGCTGATACTGATAAAAGTGGTACAGAGATCATGAATTTTAAGGTATAAATTTAAACATATATTTATGAATACATTAAACCAGTATTTTGTATATCTCTTTATCATGTTTGTCTTCAGTACGTTGAGATTTGATGTTTACTGCTCTCTGATTCATAGCAGTGCCTGAAGAAAGCCTTTAGTCTTTGCTGTAACAGTATGACTTGATGATGGCTTGGATGATGGCTTGTGTTTTGAAGATTGCAGTGATCACTTAAGTCAGAAAAATGTGAAATAAAAAAGAAAAAATCGGGCTAAGTGTGCTTGAACTATTTTGAAGTAGTCGTTTTTCTTTGTGTGGGCTGGACTTTTGTTCCATTTCGGGCCACTCTATCCACATGCTTATGGAAAAACAAAAAAAATACAGACGTTGTGTACTAAAGTAGAAGTACACACACTACTGATGAAAAATACTCCAGTAAAAGTTGAAGTAGCAATTAAACTCTTTCTTATCTTTCTCCATCTCTGAGTGAAGTTGGCTCTCTTTCTTTTCTCTCCCTGTCAAATACAGCAGCTGGACCTTTAGCTGTCCCACAAACTGTAGGTTTGTGTGTTTGCCGAGCTGATAGAAACTTTGAAATAACCTGAAACTTAAAAAATAAAAAATGACTCCCTTTATTCTTGCTTGTCTTCTGTAGGGCTAGCTAGATGCTGAAGTACCGTGAAATTATAACTCCCGTCAAATCTATTAATCATAATTAAAAAATATATTTGTTTAAAAATGTAGTGAGTAAAAGTAAAAAGTTGTAAGTAAAGTACAGATGCCTCAAAGTTCTACTTAAGTACAGTAATTAAGTATTTATTCTGGCTTAAAAAGAAGTGCCATGTTGCCAGCTGTACCTTACTAAACCCACTAAATTACTATATACTCATGGGAATGTACATGTATTAATTTGGTGATGCAGAAAATACATACGTTTTGTTATACTTGATTTGAATCTGCTGTTGAGTCTCTTTTACACTGCTAGAATTGTAGGTAATAAAACACAGCGCACACACCAAGAACACCTGTTCAATCAATAAACTTCATTTCACTTTCATCTGCTGAGGAACGACAGTGATTTCCACGTCTTCTTTATTGGGCTGCGGGACGATAGCATTTCATTTTTAAATGGATCCATTTGAAAGTTTCAGAGCTCTGATGTGCAGCGTCACGTTCGAAATAAACAGCACGAGTCATGGCTCAATGCACCAAGAGCGCACAAAGTCATGCAATAATTTAGAATGTAAATCTCACAGTTAACTATTTTCAGCAGCAATAATTTTTGGTCTTATTTTTTAAAAATATTGCTTTTAGCTTGTTTTTATAAATAGATTATCTTGTAAATTTTTAATCACCATTGATTTAATCATCATCCTCATCTCTTAAAGTCTCTGGAGTAGGCCACACTCATAGAGATCCTTTTGGACTGAAGAAGAGTCACATGACCCTGGAACCAGAGATAACCATTATTTCCAAGTGGCGTTTTGGATTTGTCGAGCCAGCAAGCCTTGTTGACCTCTCAGGTCTATTCAGCCTCTGACTAAAGTAAAACCTAACCGTAACACCAATCTTGCAAATTTTGTTTGTGAAACTTTTAAAAACAAAATTTAAGACCAAACTTGTGAGAGAACTACACAGCGAAAGTTTAGTTCACGCAACTATGACTTGGAAACCTTCTGCTGATATATTCTTCTGAACTGTAGTACCAATAAGAGTCACAAGCATGTTCTAAATATAACGGGGCCTTAGAGATGCAGTTGCATTGTGCAATAAATATATATGTGTAAGTGTGCTCAAAGTTCTTATAGGTACTGGATTAAACATTTAAACCCATCCAAACTGAATTCAAGATAAATCAATACTTTTTATTGGCCCCATTATTTGTAAATACTTAGGCCGCCCTGGTTTCCCTTCAAAATAGATCTTGTAGCAATTTAAGTCTACTCATCTATTTTTAATTGATGAGTAGACTCTGGGCTCACCAGTTCATCAGGGGAGACAGAGTGAGACATCCAGGCAGCCAATTTCCATACAAGTTTTCATTTTGGACTGTGGGAAGAAGCCAGTGGAACCCATGCAGGCTCAGGAATAACATGCAAGCTCCTCACAAACCCCCCCCCAGCTGACCAGGAGGCTTGAACCAGGAGCTTTCACTGCACCATTGTTTTTACAAGTAACATTTGTATGCATCAGTTTAAGTCAACGCGTAGTTAGTTTCAGTCATTCTTCCGGATCTCTTTCTTCTCATCGTCTTCGTTGAAATGCAGTCATATTGACGATTAGGTGAGTCCTTAACCATCTTCACTGCGACTCCACAAAGAAAGACACTTTGCAAAGTGTATCTGAAAAATAAAGAGAGCAAGATAATTACTTTAATGAATAACAGTCACTTCTAGGGCCATAAGAGCACTGGTCTCTGGCCAATATCTACTCAATTATTAAAACTGATATTATTTCAAATTAGGTTTTGTTACTAGAGATGAATTTGAAGTTTTATGAATACTGGCCATAAATGTAGGTCCCTTTATTACTGATTATACGTGATAGAAAAAGATTATCTAAAGACGCCCCTGCACTGTAACAGAAAAAAAAGACTAGGTTTAAAGTTGTGACATAATATTTCCCTCATGAATTATGTTTTTACGGTTGTTTTCTAATCATTACATGTCTTTACATGTATGCTACATGACAGTCTGTCAGTACTTGTGTTGTTCTGGATTTAACCATATGTATAAACATATTCAGCTTCTTTCTATGTTGAAAGAACTAGTCCACCATAAAGCATTAATTACAGATGTGAACTGAATGTTATAGTGAAGTACTTGTCTTAAACATTTTACCTGTGATGAGGTCCTCTGCACTGGGAGACTCCAGGGAGTTCCACCTTTGGGGAGCAGATTCAAGAAGTGAGAGGTCATCTGCTCTCAGTGTCTGAAGCAGAGTTTTCCTCCTCAGGAATCTGAACACAAGAGTTGAGGGAAAAAATATATACCAGAATATAACATAAACATCCAAAACTGAACAGAGAAAAGGATACTGTTGCCGATAGTCACGCTCCGCATCCTGAAGCCACTCGAGCATGTCAGCGACAGACGGGGTGGTGGTTGATCGCTCAGTTACTGCAAGCAGATCTAAACTGTGTGCGCTCTGCTCGTACAGATGAAGGACTGCAGCAACCTGGTTACTGATGGCATCCCTCACAGACTGCAGGGAAGACCTGAAAGAAAGGGGAAAGAAAAGATTTTAAGGTGAGACAGAAAACTATAGTATAATATATACTTTAAGCATACTTTGACAAGCTTCTGCAAACTGGTACAAGGGCTGCCACGATTAGTCGAATAGTCACGATTACTAATTTAATAGTCGACGCATCGTTTGAAGCTTTGTAAGATCCCAATAGACGCAGAATAAGTAGTAGGATTTAAGAGTGTAATAACAGACTGAAACAGAAGATGGCAGCACTGCATGTACAAGGATGCCAGCTGCCGTTAAACCCCGAAGAGGAAGAAGCTGTGTCCCAGAATTCATAGCGCGGCCCTGCTTAGTTTTCAATGGCTGTGGCTAGTTAGTTTTAATATTACTCTTATTATTCTTTCTGGGTCACAAAATAAACGTCTGACATATTTTCAGGCGAGAATGTAGCTGTGTGAACCTCAAATATCTGCTCAGTTTATCAAGACCCCACATATTTTCAAAAGCGCTCCCTCGTTTTCGGAGACGTCTGTTACCCACCAGCTCCATAGCTAGCCGGGGTTCAAGGCTCAGTATAGCCGGTGAGAACACCGGACTCCCGGCAAAACATTTTCAAACCCACCGCCGTCTTTCACCACTTAAGTTAAACATGATACATAAGTCACTTAGATAACTTAAAAATGTTATTGTTTGGCTTTTTTTTTTTGTATTTTATTTGTTCCTGAGTAAATCGGTTTGGCTGAGATTAAAGTTATAGTTTTCACACAGCTGAATAAACGTCAAGCAGACAACTGATTATCAGAAGTGTGAGATGGTCAAGAATATACTCCGGTGTCCTGTTATATTTTAGATAGCAAGGAGCAGACGGCTGAGTTTATCAAACTTCACTGAAACAATCTGCAGATTTCATTAAAATTTAATAAACTATCACCTTGTCTTTATTTTTCGTTAGCACATACCTTAAACACTCAAAGCTGTAAGCTAATGATAGTTATAGAAGAGCAGATGCATGCTGATTAGTCGACTAATCGCAAAAATAATCGGTGACTAGTCGACTATCAGAATAATCGTTTGTGGCAGCCCTAACTGGTACTAATAAGGCTCTCCCCCAAAGGTTCATTTACTTATCATAAAAATAAATGGATCTTTTATTACCAAAAAGGGTGTAGGTGTACTCCTGTCCCATCAAACATGCATAGTTTGATGTAAATACCAATAACGCAGCATCCTTATCAGATATTAGAGGTTCCCACATTCTTGCAACTTAGTAATGTCCCATAATTAAAATTATCAAAAGCCGATTTACTCACATCTTCTCGTTGAGTTTTCCCAGCACTATATCTGTTTCTTCTAGGAGCTTAAAGCGGAGTCTCTCCTCCAGGTCAGGAAAACCTCTGAGCGGTGTGTTGGAGATCTGCACGTTGGACAGTGCTCTCGACTGCTCCGCCAAATTCCCGAGAGACACCATCAGAGGGCCGCACTGGGCTAAAACACTCTTCCATACTTTTTGGTTGCTTTCAAGTGTCGCGAAGCTTTTCCTCAGAACCTGATGGAGCGCAGCTACCGCAAGCGTGGACATTTCAAGATATGATTTTAGTACTTAGGTGTCCAAAGGGAAAAATACGGAATACATTAAGTCAGCTTTATGTCTCATTTTCCATGAAGGCGACTTCATAAAATAACATTTAAATGATTCTACTCGCAGCTACAGAACATCACATTTCTGCCATGTTGCCTGAAACCATTTCCGTTCCCTTGATGTAAACACTGACGTTCGGCGCTACGATAGGCTGAAAACAAAGTTATTGCGACGCAAGGCACATGCGCGTCCCAATTGGCTGATCTGGCGTATTGGCCCCTCCCCGCGCAAAGATTTGAAAACGGCTTTGTGACGGAAGGAAGGCGAGTGTCGAGGACGAACGGGAAAAACACATTTAGGTAATAATATATAATTTAAATAAAGCTTGTAAATCAATCTCGGGACAGTTATTTAAAAGACTATAACACACGTTGGTAGGTGTAAATACAGCTGGCGAACATAAAGTCAGAAAATATGCGTTACTCGGCTAACGCTAGTCGCTAACGTTAGCTTCACCAACAGTTAGTCGCATGTAGGCAGATTTTTTTTACTTTCTCTTGTGTCCGATTAAAGCAAGGTCGCAATGTTGATATTTCATGGTATCTGTCGTGTGTTAATATGCCATACTATACTACACTACCAGGCTATACTGTAATATACTAATATATTATGTGTCCGTGCAGAAATGGCTCCCAGGAAAAGGACCACCAAACAACGCAAGAATAACCCCAAGACGGCAAAACTGGAAGCTTTTCTGCAGGACTTTGACATCGAGGGTGATTATTAATACTATTTTTAACTCACAGTAGAAATGCTAGAGAAATGCTCTCTGTCCTTCTTTCAACTGCTCACTTTAGGGGTCACCACAGAGGATAATTTTCTTCCAGCTCACTATATCCTTAGCATCCACAAACCTTTTCACTTTTTCTCCATCTTTTGAAACTCCGTATTTATCACTTGTCCAGTATTATCCATATCTCTGTCTTCTGCACGTTTATCCTATCTCAGCCTTGCCTCTCTAACTTTGTCTCAAAACCATTTGACCGCAGCCATCCCTCACATGTACTAATTTCTAATTTGCCCCTTTCTGGTCACTACCAATGGAAACCGTCTTTCACAAATTGCCACTGATGCTTACATCCATCTACCCCACCCTGCCTGTACTCTCTTCACTCACTAAAAAAGAAACTCACCAATTGAATAGATAGATGGATAGATCTATCTATCTTGCTCATAGGGGATGATCTAATCATAGGGGTTCTCTTTAATATTGTACATTCAGCTACAAATCACCTTCAGTCCACTTATTTTTGTGAATTGACGCTGTATAACTTAAGCTGAACACAACACTTGTGTTTCTGCAGTAAAGACTAGAGTTGGACAGCTGAAAGAGAAGATAAACCAGCTGTTGAAAGATGTTGACAACAGCTACAACATGGCAATAATTAAGCTCCCCAAGGCTGTCAGGCAAATGAACTGGTTGGAGCACTGGAGTAAGTAAACATATTTTATTGACTAACAAATCCCAAATCTTTAAAGAAGAAATCCTCTTGAAAGCTAAAAAAACCAAAAAAAAACAGCTAATGGTACATTTTCAAAAATCTGTGCATTTCATCTTGAATGAATTTCATTGGTCCTGACAGGCTATATTTAGCTTATTACTAAAATGTTTTCTCTGCACTGCTACTCTGTATATAGTGTATATTGGTTTGGGTTTTAAACAGCATCAAATAAAAAACATTTACATCTCTGCAGAGTCTGAGAAACCACAAACACCAGAAGTCGATAGTGCGAAGGTCAGTTTATTAGCGTTCTCATATTATAAACAAGTTTCATGCTTGTGCAGGGATGCTCTCTTCTGCATAAACACTTAGTTATGTTTGCATTTACAGAGACAAGAGGAAGCTGCTCTCGTGGACAGTGTCGTGGATCCTACATTTCTTCTAAAAACAATTGAGAAAAGTAAACGGTTGTTTATATATTTCCCTTTAAACAAGAAAACCATTTCCCTGTAGCCAATGCAATTTGTTTTGTCCAATCCACAGCATCAAAGAAGAAAGGTGGGGCTAAAGCTAGTTCTGAGGATGAAAACGTTCCAAGCACAACAAGAAGGGTAATGACTGATTTTCACACAGTCATACATGAGAGCAAATAAATACAGCTGGTGTTATGCTTTTTTTGTGGTGTTTTGAATGCTTGTTTATAATTTAGGGGAGAACTACCAGAAAGCCCCAGACTAAATCAAAGAGAGCAAAGGCGCGGTCAATCAGCAAGCAGAGCTCCACCATCAGACGGTAGGCTCTTTTACTTTTTGTATTCTTCTTCTTTCTTCTTCTCCTTCTTTTTTCCTCCCTTTCTAAAAAAACGTTTGGTAGCAGGTTTGGTAGCTAAAAAATGTGATGCTAACACATTGTCACTGTTTGGATTCAGATCGAATAAGAACCCCCTGATTACTCCTGCCAGGAGCTTGATGGACTCTTCTTTGATGATGGGACCCACTCCTCTTATTACTCCTCGCTTTGACCCAAGGTACACCTTAGAATTATACTCTGTCACTGTAAAGATGGTGTTTCTGGCAATGACATTTAGTGTTCTTGTTGATTGAGAGTGGAGAAAAAAATGTATTTAAAAAAGCATTCAAAACAGATCAGATTTGAATGACAATCTTGGCTGATCTGTACACAACATACTACACACGCATACTGGTCAGGTTAGTTTGCTGTGTGTGGATAACATTAGCGGTGCACCAGTAGTCCTCACAGGTTGACATTCACACCTGTGCTGAATGTGGTTATGCTACTTTTGTCAAATAATTATAAGCCAGTTTACTATGACCCAGCCAAAATGCTTTTTAATACCAAAGCACGCTGAGAGGGTTGTGATCTTTCCTTTTTACTTTCCACCTTACTCATTTAAACTTCCTGTCATTGAAAGAAGGATTGTGCATTAATACGTATGAATAAGTACGGTAGATTAAGTGACTCATATTTTTGCTGCTGACTAGCGAGGGCAGCAACCTTCAAACATCTAGATGTGCACATCCCTGATGTCCCTCGCTGCTTACATCTAGAAAAATTCAGTTTGTTATGCCTGTGTAGTCTATATTCTATATGTCTATATTCAGTGTTTTATTATTGAGACATAGTACTGAGACATTTTTATTAGCACAAATTCATTCACAGTTCAAGCTAGTGATTCTGTGAAAACATGGGCAAACAGACAAACAAGTGCTCAAAGTATTGTATTAAAGCTCAGGCTTCTCGTTGAAGCACAATCTCTCCTCTTATAGAGCTGTAAGTGGATCTAATGGTTTGAGTGTTAGAAGTGTGTGCAGGGACGGGAGACTTGCTGTAATCTGGCAGCCCGTGCTATTTACTCTGCAATGTTGACATTTCCTACACGGAAGGCTTCATATTACTCGCTTTCACCTCAGGCTTCCCAAGACCCCTGCAGTGAGAGTTCCCCGCCACAAGGAGAGGGTCTATAGCATTTCAGTCAACGGCTCTCCCATTGCAGCAGGAAATCAGGATATTGTCATCAACGTTCCAGTTGGGAATGGAGAGGTGAGTGCACATTTAGTCAGGCTCAGAGCTTCAGATACTATTGATCAGTCAGTTGTTCAAGAAATGATTTTAACAAGACAGCAGAGGAGACGGTATTTACTTAAGAAATTAAATGTTTATTTTCAGGAAGATAACACATCAACTACTTTGTTATATATTGTTTATTGAAAATGAGCTTACGGATGCACTAAATCGGCCTTCAAGTGTTCTGCTTTCATGTTGACTTTATACTGTGTTTATGTTGATGTCACGGCTTTTGAGTTATTGTCTAACAAAACTCTGGATTAGAAGGCTAATTCACTCAAACTAATCCACTAACACATCTGTCCGTAACATATTGATCCAGAGCGTTCAACTGCTGGCCAGTCAGATGGACTCAGTGGATCTGTCACTGCTGGACGAAACCGCCATGAGGAGCATTCGGCAGCTGCAGGTAAATTAACTCCAGCAGGACGGTGTTTCTCGCAGTTTCATCAGCTTTTCGTCACTGTTTCGTTGCAGCTTTTAGCCAAATTTTGATGTGAAATATTTGCATATGCTTTGATTCTCATCATTCCTTTTTATATTTCCCAACAGAATCGACTCACAACATTGTGTGGGACATCAGAGTAATCAAACAGTATGCTGCCGACTTGTAATATACTTTTTTTTTTCTATAAACACAAGTTTATCTGTGTTTTAAAACTTTTATTCTTCTCCTACAACGTGGCATGTTTTTTTTTCCTTTGCTTTTTTCTTTTTGCAAATTAGACATTAAGAAATACTTTAGGATACAGAGTAAGGTTAATATTTCTTGTGCTGCACATTGTTTGCTTGAGACCTTCCACATTCACTGGAATTAATCTAGTTAATGAAAGCCGCCACAAGTATTGAACTGTTCATTTCACGTTATTCACATTCTCTTAAATTATTCCTTTACTTTAAAATGTAATTTTATGTAGTTTCAGATGCTTGTTTGTTGCAGGGGCGATTCCAGTCTTTTATTCCTGGCCAGTCTGAATTTAATGGATCTTAATAGGACTTTTATGATAATGCCAAACAGAAACATGCAGTATGGATGCTTATCAGACACAACTTTCTCTTCATTTTTTTTTTTTTTTAAAGTACATTTTCTGATATTATTTGTGGTTTGTCATCACTGCAATAAACCCCCTCCATGTGTCTATCACTAACCTTGTAGTTACATTGTTAGTGAAAATGGATACTTGGTGAGCACCATGCTCTCTGCCTTCATTACTGTGTGATGTGTTTATTTGGGAATTTTCTAGTTTATTGGGGTTGTGTTTTTTCTTAAATACAGCAGATGGCATGTTTTCATTTTATCTTTATTATGCCATAATCTGGAAATTATTTTTTCTTTCTGTGGACAGATTTTAAAAAAAAAACGTTGTATCTGTGCATAATGACCAGTAGGTGGCAGCATTTCACCACAGAAATGTTTGTCAGGTCTCAGCTTTTTTTGATTGTTAAAGGGGAAAAAAAAAATTTTCTGTATTTGATCAAACTTTTATAACTGCTTGTTATTTACTGGTAGTACATTTTTATATGCTTGTTGATTTTTATTTTATAATCTGTAAAGTTATTGGCGACGGTATTCTCTCTTGTATTAGATTACACTGTCAAGCATGATTTATACCGGTAGTAATTCTTTTTTTTTTTTTTTTTTTATTTTTTTTTTTTTTTTTTTTTTTTTTTTTTTTTTTTTTT
Organism: Pelvicachromis taeniatus; assembly: GCA_015108175.1. NCBI lineage: Eukaryota > Metazoa > Chordata > Actinopteri > Cichliformes > Cichlidae > Pelvicachromis > Pelvicachromis taeniatus. The sequence continues at coordinate 17,121 of VURO01019020.1, forward strand.
TTTTTTTTTTTTTCACAAGGATGCCAGCTGACGTTAAACCCCGAAGAAGAAGAAGCTGTGTCCCAGAATTCATAGCGTGGCCC
>VURO01019020.1:17223-39272 GCA_015108175.1 Pelvicachromis taeniatus
TTTTTTTTTTTTTTTTTTGTTTTTTTTTTTTTTTTTTTTTTTTTTTTTTTTTTTTTTTTTTTTTTTTTTTTTTTTTTTTTTTTTTTTTTTTTTTTTTTTTTCTTTTTTTTTTTTTGTTGTGAGGCTGCAGCTTTTTTTTTTTCTCTTTCAAAACCTCACCACAACTTTCTCTCTGTAAGCTACCACACTCCACTTTTTGCTTATGTAAGAAGTTCCTCTTGCCCTTTCACGACTTTGTTTACACAAAGGGATATTAGGCAGTCACATGATTGCTGTTGGCAGGAAGTAGAAGCCTGTCCTGCTCTTGGCAAAGGAACCTGCACTCTGACCTTCGGGGACATCATAACACTGCCAATTAGAAGCTTGTTAAGCTTCGTTAGGCCTGATGAGCTCATTAGGGTTTCCACCTGGGATGGTGAACTGGGTCAGGTCGGGCCTCACCTTGGGCCCATGCAGACAAGCATAACTCTTTGCTGCCCATGGTGGATTCTCATGCATCATATGCTACTATGGCACAGCATGGGAACCTTGTGCCCCCCAACTGAAATCGGGCTGGGTCTCTTCCATCTGTATCCATCTTATGTGCTTTATCATCTCCTGTCTCTTGCCGTGCAAACTGTGCTGCAAAGGTAAAACCAAACTCTGCATCAGTGAAAACGACAGATGTTGTGGTCAACGGTGCGTGCAGTTCAGCTCCCTCGTTAGCAGTGGGCCGAGGCCTCGCGCACCTGCTCTATATATCATAGAATTTTCCTTGTTTTGCCTCTGAATGGGTTGGATCCTTTTTTTATTCTCTAGGTGAGTAGAAAATTGCCATTTTGCATGGATGGCTTGCTTTTCAGTAAGCATGCAGGCAGTGGCGCAGTGACAGGTGCGGTATGGATGGGGCGGATTTTGAGGTCACAGAGCAACACTACTACATAAATCATCCACTGAAATGTTCAGGTTGAGGGATTGGAACCTGAGATAGTGGGAAGAGAAGAGTGAGTGCAAAGATGCTTGAACACAACAAGCAACTCTGCATTAATGCTCAGTCTGTGGAAGTCTAGAGTCACATGTTTTTTACCTCCAAAGAAAAGTACTTGAGGATTTAAAGCAGGCCCATCATATTTAGCCTTAGTTTCTGTCATATGTATATAAATATACCCATTATTTAACAATAGTGGCATGTTCGAACTTGGCTTTCAATAATAAAAAGAACCCCTTTCAGGCAATCTGAGGCTGCTTTAGAAGCTTGGTTTCGGACGTCTGTATGATGTCAAAGACAGCAGATATTCCCAGTCTGGCCTCATCAATTAACTCCTCCAGCCAGAAGAAAGTTATCTTAAGGTGTTAAAACAACTTGTTTTAGACAGTTGATCAACTGAAAGCCCAGTAAATAAAGATTATTTTGACTTTTTAATCATGCAAAGCTACACTGCACAGACCATGCATACCATACTGAAAATACTCATCTCAAAATGAACAGACCACATCCTGGTAAAGGAACATATTTGTGCAAATTTCATATGGAAAACCTTTTTTGAAAGATAAAGCTGATAGAATTACTGCGTAAATAATTTACTGTATACAAAAGATGAAGAAAAAAACCCCCATCTTTTTTTTTTTTAAGTGAAGCAAACGTGAAAAGCTGCTTAAATCTGCATTTCCATCTTCTCATTATGGTTCCATTCATAGCAAAAGGATGAGAAAACATTGGATGCTTTACAGTGAACTATGGAACTGACATGCTGTACGAGTGTAGAGGTGGTGGAAACGGCATCAAATGTGAAATGAATATGAGTATTCACTCACCCATCCAAATCATTGAATTTAGGCGTTTCAATCACTTCCATGGTCACAGGTGTATAAAATCAAGTACAGACGTGTGCAGACTGCTTCTACAAACACTTGTGAAAGAATGGGTTGTTCCCAGGAGCTCACTAAATTCCAGAGTGGTCCTTTGATGAAATGCCACCTGTGCAACAAGTCCACATTTCCTCACTGCTAAATATTCCACAGTCAGCTGTTAGTGGTATTATAACAAAGTGGAAGTAATTGGCAATGACAGCAACTCAGCCACAACGTGGTAGGCAACGTAAAAGCGGGGTCAGCAGATGCTGAGGCACATGGGGCGCACAGGTTGCCAATTTTTATAGCTGGGGCTTGTTTTTCCAGGAGTTGGGCTTAGCCTCTTTGTTCCAGTGAAAGAAATTCTTAATGCTTCAGCATACCAAGAGATTTTGGACAATTTCATGCTCCCAACTTTGTGGGAACAGTTTGGGGATTGCCCATCCTCACCAGTGCACAAAGCAAGGTTATAAAGACATCAGTGAGCGAGTTTTGTGTGGAAGTACTTGACTGGTCTGCACAGAGTCCTGAACTCATCCTGACAGGACATCTTTCGGGATCAGTTAGAGCAGTGACTGCGAGCCAGGCTTTCATCAGTGTCATCATCAGTGTCTGACCTCACAAATATGCTTCAAGATAAACGGTCTAAATTTCCCATAAACACTCCTAAACCTCTGGGAAAGCCATCCCAGAGAGTTGAACCTGTTATAGCTGCAAACGGTGGGCTGACATCATATTAAACCCTACGGATTTTGAATGGGATGTCACTCAAGTTCATATGTGTGTGAAGGCAGAAAAGCAAATACTTTTTGCAGTATAGTGTATTTGTTTGGTCCATGGTGTAATGCTGTGTAAATTAGCCAGTTGATTAATAACACGTGCACGTCGTGCTGGCTTAATGTTCCACGAGATGTGTTTACCTTTCTCTTTGTCCTGGTGTTCCTCTCAAAACCCCATCCCCAACCAATCCAGCACTGAAAGCTTAACCTCACCTACCTAACCTCCCCTTTCCCTTTCTCATTTTGCATTCCCAAAATCTGTTATCATTAAAATGTGCCTGACACATGGATGTGGCATATTCCTCAACAAAGCTGTTTCCTCCCCAAACCGCTGCAGCCGTTTGTTAATTGAGCCCCCAGACCTGGGAAACTGCCAAATTCCCCGCCAAGACGAATGAACCTGGCAGAACCATGTTCTCCCAGCGAAATTAATTCTCTGGTGCGTCGAGACCTCCTGTAAATCCCATCCGTCAAGCGCTCTGCTAATCGATTTATTCACATGCCCACACCTCCGTCTGCCGCGGTCTTTTATACTGAGCCAGCCAGGGGTCGAGACTCATCTTTTGTTAAGTTGGTTTGTCAGCACAAACCAGAAAAAGTGTCGCTGAATGCTTTGTTATGTCTGCTTCGGTGATGGAGAGTTACGAGGACACAAGCTGATGGTAAAGGGAAGTGGCAGACGGGAGGAAGAGGTAAATGGGACTTAACAGCCCCCACATGATGCATTCTGGGCATGCGTTCATCTGGTGGCCAGCAGGGTCCTGATGGCATTTTGATGGGCGGCCTCTCCGTCACTCAGGCACCCGCAACGATGGGCAGGGTGGAGAGGAACATCTGCTGCCAAAAAAAAGGAAAAAATTCCTGTGGAAAGAAAATAACAGGATACCCCGAGGAGAGGCGGGAAGTTAATGCTGTTTGCTGATTGCACAGAGACAAACTTTTGCTTGAGAAGCCTCTTGATGGCTTTGAAATTCAGATATCTATTTGCACTAAATACGAAAACAAGACCTAAGCATTAAACCCATTCTGCCATTTAGAGGTACAAAGCATTTTTACTTGTATAGTTATCAAGTGCATTCAAACAAGGGTGCAAACTAAGCAAAAAAAAAAAAAGAAAGAAACCCAATCAAAAAACACAATGAAACAAAAACAAAGCTGTGAATATGAAGTGTAAGTAGAAGAGAAAGCACTGAAAGAGCCTCGTGTGTTTCAAAATGTTATCATGCTATGTTGTCACATACTGCTGCTCTGGTGTTGCGGAGGTGTGCTTTGGCATGGATGCCCTGGCACACTAGTAGTGGCATTATTGGACACCGACTGTGCTATTTAACCCGCTGATCTCATCAGTGCCAGCTTCAGCTCTAACCCTAACTCTACGTACTCAGAATATCACATTTATCCTTCATTGTTTTTTCTTTTTTCTTCTTTTCTATCAAATGATTTGTTTTTGACCAGGAAAACCACATTCTATTTAAAAGTAGAATAGGAGGCAGAGCCTTCAGTTTTCAGGCCCTTTGTCTGTGGAACCAGCTCCCAGTTTGGAATTGAGAGACGGACACTTTCTCTACTTTAAGATTAGGCTTAAAACTTTCCTTTTTGATAAATCTATTAGTTGCAATAGGTCTGCTGGGGGATTCCCATGATGCACTGAGTGTTTCTCACTATTAAAACAGAGTTTTTCTTTCCCACTGTTGCCAAGTGCTTGCTCAAAGGGGCTCGTATGATTCTTGGGGTTTTCTCTGTATTATTGTAGGTCTTTATCTTAGAATATAAAGTGCCTTGAGGTGACTGCTGTTGTGATTGGGTCCTATATAAATAAAACTGAACTAAACAGACTATGTTTTCTTTAATACAAAACAGGGTTCTCACCTGTAACCCTCAGCGGGTTAAAGAGTGGCATTTAAAGGCTGTTGGGGTTTTTAAGAGATTTGGATTTGACTGAGCTTTATTTTGTACCTTTCAAGCTTTGTTTTCAGTCACTTTTTAATTTCACATGTGCTCGTTGGTTAGGTTTAGACATAAAACTAGTTAGTAACACTGAGTAAAAGATCATGTATTAGGCTGATATATCCTTCACAAAATTAATCATGCTTTTGAAAAGTGACAGTTGCCTGGTGCGTTTAAATGTGGTGCTAATAGGTTCATTGCAAATGTCTATATTTGACAAGGTCAGAGTGTGACCTGTATCTTTTTTTTTTGAGGTAATAGATCAAATGGAACAGGCAGCAAAGCCAAAGGACAGGCTGTATTTATATGTAAGATGTCAGTGGCTTTTCCAAAAGGGCAGTAGTTGAACCCCTGGCAATGATTTCAAGTATGAGAGCTGAAAGCAGATCAAAACAATTGAACCATAGTCTCTGTGAAATTTCACCTTGAGGTCCTTTAGGGGGAGTTTTTTACCATAATTTTATGTCAGAGTAGAGTAGCTCTGTAAGGAGTTAACATGTCTGTTAAAGTCTAACATATAATAGCAATCACTGAGAAAGTGAAATATCAGATATTTTCACTTAAAGTATAAAAACTGAATGAAGGGGGAAAGCCATCTTGAACTTCAAATGTGAGTTGAAAGCAGCTTGAAGGAGAAATGAGATCACATCAACGGCAATGCGTATAACCATGTTGATGTTAGCCCTAATTAGTTACTCAGTAGTTATATTACTAATGAGCACGGTTAAATGCTTCTGACGTTTCCAATTTTACAGATGTGCATCCCTTTAACAACCAGCATACAGACAAAAAACACAAAACAGCCTTTGTGGTATCGCTCCTGCTACAGAAGATGCCTCCAGGACCGCAGTTTGCCCTTATAAAACACCACCGCACTCAGAGACTCTCAAGAAATCAATACTTTTACACTATCAGAGCTGCTAATGAGCAGAAGTGTAATAACATAAAGTCTGTCAGATTTCAGTTTATGTGCTGTAGGAAGTGGAGCTGTCACTTTGTAACAACTGGAGTTAAAAAAGCGAACGCCTAAGTGTAAACAGCTAAAGTGCCAGGTAATGTCGAAGCCCAGAAGGAGGTTGAACTGTCAGCTGAAGAGTAAAGTCTACACTGAAGACGTGTTTATGTAGACACTTTGTGTAAGAGATAAGAGCAGTCAAACTGTCATTTGTCAAGCCGTGCACTCTGAATAGTTCACACGTCTTGTCCTACTTTATGTATAGAAAGTCAGCAGCTGAATATTTGGTTAGTACTGAAAGAGGCTGAGCTGTCAGCTGAAGAATAAGACATGATGCTAGCTGATTAGCTATTCAAAACCATTACAATTTTCTGTGTGGATGTTGTACTTGACTTGAGTCAACTAAGCTTGATTGGAAAACCTGCAGGAGATACAATATGTATTTATCTGCTGTTAACTACTTTTTTTCTTTCTGTGACATCTTTAAATGTGGAAAAAAGTAGAGCCCCTCTGCAAAAGGATCTAAAACTGTTAAAGTATCCATCCATCCATCCATCCATCCATCCATCCATCCATCCATCCATCCATCCATCCATCCATCCATCCATCCATCCATCCATCCATTAATCCATCCATCCTCCGCTTATCTGGGGCAGCAGGGGCAGCAGCCCAAGCAGAGAAGCCCAGACCTCCCTCTCCCCAGCCACCTCCTCATCCGGGGGAACACCAGGAGCCAGCCGAGAGATATAATCTCTCCAGCATGTCCTGGGTCTGCCCCGGGGCCTCCTCCCGGTGGGACATGCCCGCAACACCTCACCCAGGAGGCACCCAGGAGGCATCCTTGTCAGATGCCCGAACCACCTCAACTGGCTCCTTTCGATGAGGAGGAGCAGCGGCTCCACTCTGAGCCCCTCCCGGATGGCCGAACTTCTCACCCTATCTCTAAGGGAGAGTCCAGCCACCCTTCGGAGGAAGCCCATTTCCGCCGCTTGTAATGCGATCTCGTTCTTTCGGTCACTACCCACAGCTCGTAACCATAGGTGAGGGTAGGGATGTAGATCAACCAGTAAAGTATTCCCTTTGAATTTCCTTAACCAACACATTATTGGTTATTATGTTCCTACATTTTCACTTTAGTGTGCCAATAATAATTTAGTGTACGTTTCATATCACTGTGTGTTGTACTCGTATAACGACAAATATGTGACAAATAAACTTGAATCTTGAATCAATAAATTGTGTTTCCGTTTTGCAAATAAATGCAAAAGTTTGTTGGGAATTTCTTGCAGTAAATAGTTTGACAGTCAAGGGCACAAACTTACACCTCCTTATTAGGAGGAGTCACACGCTAATGTAGGAGGCACTAACCTGTGCTTTATTCTTTTGTTCATTCCTATGCTGGACCTGGCCTGAGCAGGTTGAAAACAAGTTTTTCTTATTTGGTTAGAAGAATATGAGATGCAAATACCAGGAAGGGCGACAGAGCAGGGATGAAATAAAGTGAATTCTCACCCCATTCATTACCTCCATCAAAGAAAGAAAAAGAAAGTGACCATAAAATGAGTGGTGGAGCAATGGCCGGGATTGCCTTTGAGAAATAATTAAAGCCTCTTTGCAATGCTCCCCAGCCTGCAGGAAAAATCCCCATCTTCTGTATGGTCTACAATTGATGTTTGGTTTACCAGCCCCTCTGTATAAAGCAGACCTTCAATAAACTATATCACCCAATTTGTGAGAGTAATGCAGCCCAGTGCGGTCCTCAATTAGGTATAAATGACACAGCAAATTGGAAAATTAGGGGGAGAGGGAAGGATAATTTGCTCCAAAACATACTAAAACCAATTTATTAGGAGACTGGGGAGGAGACAAAGGGTCCGTTTCTGTCCTCCAACAGAAAATCCTACTTTAAGTTCAGATGCCTTACTGTTCACCTTGTCACACGTTGTGTTTGAATGCTTATTTTATCAGTTAGCATGACTCATGTATATTGTTTGGGAGAACAGGTTTCACTAATAGATCATGAGTGAGGAGACTGATGAGTTTGATCTTAGCTGTTAGTGCAAAACAATACTGTTAGACAAATGTTAATCAAACTGGGTACAAATAGCTTCACCCAGTCGGCTCAGAACAGCACATAATGTTAACAACAACTAAAGGTCACATCACAGGATAGTGATGACATATGATGCACGCTGCCAGCTGAGACCATAGACTGTAAATAAACGATGTAGCTTCCAGGTGGGAACAAAACACAAATTGGATATGTAGGACTGCTTTCTTCCGTTTGTGCAATATTTCTAAAATTAGCAATATCCTGTCTTAGAGTGATGCAGAAAAACTAGTTCATGCATTTATTACTTCTAGGTTGGACTACTGTTATCCATTATTATCGGGACTCCCCAAAAAGCCTTCAGTTAATCCAAAATGCTGCAGCGAGTTCTGACAGGGACTAGAAAGAGAGAGCATATTTCTCTTACACTGGCTTCCCTTCATTGGCTCCCTGTGAAATCCAGAATTGAATTCAAAATCTTGCCTCTCACATACAAGGTCTTGAATACTTGTTGTTCATCGAGTATTTAAAGTAGAATGGGAGGCAGAGCCTTCAGTTTTCAGGCCCCTTTTCTATGGAACCAGTTTGGATTCGGGAGACTGTCTCCCGAATCTCCCAATCTCTACTTTTAAGATTAGGCTTCAATATTCAATATTCAATATTCATATGATTTTTGGGTTTTTCTCAGTATGTATTATTGTAGGGCCTACCTTACAATATAAAGCACCTTGAGGCGACTGTTGTTGCGATTTGGCGCTATATAAATTGAACTGAATAAAATTGAATTGAATTGACTGTAAATAATAAGAAAAAAGCAGGGTTTGCTTCAGGATGAATCTCCGTTGTGATTATGCCTCTTGGCATCTCAGTCAGATTGTTGTTTGTCATGTCCAGCTTCAAACATCCAACATGGCAAAGACTGAAATGCTCAGCGCGATGCTTCATCAATCAATAGGTGACGGCAAGGTTTCTAGGTCTGTCTTTCATGTACAGTCTATAGCTGAGGCAGTATAGGTGAAAGTCTTTGGTTGGGATGGCTTAGATTTAGTATCAAACTATTGCCTTTCTGAAATTAAAGTTATTAAAGTTGTTAAAGCTAAACCAACAAACTTCTCAAGTTGGTGGACTCAAATGGCTGCGGTGAGACAGAGAGTACGTCAAGGAAAGTTCCTTTTTTATGTTTATATTTTGATGTTTTGACATTTCCTCTATATCCAACATTTAGTCGACAGAAAGCCTTTAAACTTTGATTCATACCCAATTGTCCCAGTCAATAAGCCTCCGGGTTTGATACAATGGTTTTTGAGCAGTTTCAATGCTTTATTTGAGATCAAATGTGTGAATAATTATTGGATGGACTATAATGAAATTTGGTACAGACATCCATGGTTCCCAAAGACGGAATGGTAACATCCATACACCGTTCATCCGTCCACCCATTCATCCTATTATTTACTTATGCTTATCCAATTCAGGAAGTAGTGCCCTGTTGCACAGGAGTTAGGTCTTTGAATCAAGTATTTTGGGATCACCATAAGAAAAGTAAAACTGCAAATGGAAAACTGAAATACTGGAAAACAGATTGTGATGTTTCCATTTTTATAAAATGAAACCTGATCTATTGTCTGGACTCCTATTTAAAACATAATGAATTTTCTTTTCCATTCCATGAAAGTTACAATTTTGGACAACAGCTCCACAGGGGGCCATTCTTTCTGAACTACCTTTCAAGCTTCACATTATGTTTTGAGACCAGTAGTTTTTTTTTTATGAACACATTCTCTGCTCTCTCCATTCTCTGATTGTTTTCCGTTGTTACAGCACGATGGAGCCACATACATAATTTTTCATATTGTCTTGTAGGCGCACAGAGAAGTCGATTCACAGGCAAAAAATAGAACTTCGGTGGAATGAAGAGAAAATGTTCTGAAACCTCTTTTGTAAGAAAACAAGCAGGAAAAAACAAAAAATTGGGCAGTTTCAGTCAAAAGTCAAACATTTTTACCCCTTCTACATCTTAACTCATATTTTGAGGTTAGGAGAAACACTGTGCGCTGCATCAAACAGTGTGAAAATAAATGAAAAGCCAAGCTGACAGTTTCTTATTGAGTTTTTGGGGACAGTCAGCTGCATTTTTAGAGACAGAACAGCAAAAGGAATGGAGCTGACACTCTGTTTGGATGGTTTTCAACTTTGATGCAGGGCTGGGTTCAGAGATTTCATTTCTGTTATTACTTCAGGTTACGTCTAAAAGATTTTCCCAAAGTGCTGCTGTCACAGAGGCCTTGAGATTGCTGCTCAGCTATGAGTTTTGCTCTGCGGTATTCCTCTAACTGGTCCCTTATGGGTGATTTTATTAGATGCACTTACAACCAGTATGCCTCCCCTAAATAAACCATATGTGGTGTTTGCTTGTTTTATAACACCCACCAAAGACACAAGTCTTCTTATCTAGCAGTTGCCAAGTTGGTCAGCTCTAGAGAAAAAGACACACTGCGTCATGTTTGTTTACCAGATGCAGACATTTGTGGCGGCATCTTCTGTCCAGGTGTGTAGTGGATTACACGCACACACACTCACACGCACACACACAGGAAACACCTGTCTCTCTTGGATTCACAGCACCAGACCTACATTATAAAATAAGTAGGGGGATCAATTTGTCTTCATTTCTAGGCTGTCTTTTTATTAGATGCAGTGATGAGTGATATGATTAAGAGGTCTGCGTCAAGAGCTACTGCACATGTGCCCTGCTGATTTCCATTTTTTGCAACACACAAACACATGGGCGAACACATCTAGCAAATTTTGCTACCAACCACAACGATAGCCTTTCTATACTGGTTCAAATTCTGTTCTCTCTTTGAGTTGGATACAAATAAATATTTGCTTTTGAATGATCTATTGAAGGCGGTTTTTCATTGCCAGTTAAATGTATGAAAGACACAGTTATGTGACAAATTCAAGCAGATACAATTCATTCTGCTGCTAAGGAATTAAGCCAATGCTAAGATGCCCCCCAAAAATGCAGTTCCTCTAATCACCACTTGAGGATATCTCCAAAAGTGTGTCCTCATAGAATCAGCTCAGCTAATTTGAGTCAATGAAATGTACCTCTTGGAAGTAACTGTCATCAAAAGTGGATCCAAATGCAAACTGGACACAAAGTAAAACTTTATCCAAAAGCTGATAATACATTCATGAAAAGGGAACAAAAGGTTGTGGTGATGTAACTGAGTGGTGAATTTATTTTTTTTTTAGCACAGTTTGGACCCCTCAGTATTATTTAAGTGCCACAGCCTACCTGAGTTGTCTCTGACCACGGCCATCCCTTTATGACAACATTGAACTCATCCTCTGATGGCTGCTTTAGGCAGGCCAAAGCTCAGATAATCTCAAACTGTATTTTTTTTTTAACGTAACAGTGAGTTCACTGTACTCAAATGACCTCTACTATTACTAAATCTTAATTTAGTAGAGCACTTTTGGGATGTGATCGAATGAGAGATTCACATCATCGATGTGGAAGAATGCTATCCCATTCATATTGACCAAAATCTGTGAGAAATATTTCCAGCACCTTATTGAATTAATATCAGGGAAGAATTAAGCCAGTTCTGAATGGAAAATCCAAAAAAAATTTGGATTTACAACACAGGATTCCTAAACTCAACATACCAAATACATGAATCAAACCTTCAAATGCTGATCCGATATACTGTATCAGTATGGGTCCAATCCTGGCCTAAATTACTGGATCGGATATCGAGGAGAAATATAAAATGTAACCCAATCCATTAAATTTCACAATAGCACCTCACAAAACTTGCGACATGGCGTAACCCAGGTCGTGACCTTTGCATGTTGGGGCAGCATGCGTCACGCGATAGAGCGGCTGTGGTGTGTGAGACCTGTTGGTGGTCTGGAGTTACTTCACACTGAAAGAATCTGGGGCATTTGGAGCCTCACTACGTGCTGCCAGCACGGTGGCATGGTGGTCAGTACTGTTGCCTCACAGCAAGAAGGTCCTGAGTTCAATTCCACCATCAGGCCGGGGTCTTTCTGTGTGGAGTTTGCGGGTTCTCCGGCTTCCTCCCACAGTCCAAAGACATGCAATTTGTGGGGATAGGTTAATTGAAAACTCTAAATATAGGTGCAAATGGTTGTCTGTCTATGTGTGACAGACTGGCAACCTGTCCAGGGTTTACCCCGCCTCTTGCCCCAAGACAGCTGGGATAGGCTCCAGCGACCCTGAAAAGGAGAAGCGGATGAATGGAAAACTTTTTTTTCATACTTATGTTAAATTTTGTATAGAAATTACACAAAATTTAATCTCAGGTTAAATGTGATAGAAACGTCCACACTGACATCCATCTCAATAAAAGATGGGTGTCATGAGAAGCCATGTTTGCGTTTATTTGCACTGCTTTCCACTCTGGATGTCTATTTATGCTCAGCTTTAAGTATAAAAGGCTCCATTCTACAACTTGTTTTTTTTTCTAAAGTCGTTGAATATAAACATTATTTTGTGCAAAATAAAATGAATACCAAAATAATGAGACCAAACCCAATGTGTGACACTGGGCACAGTTTGGTAGCTATCTCCATTTTTAATATAATTTATGTATAATTCAAATAAAATATTTATCTCAGTGCTTCCAGAGTTGATAGAAACGTTACTGTGGTGTTTCTTAACTGCAATATTTATTGGAACTGGAGCTACAAATATATTTAGTGCCAATACAAGATATTACCAGTCAAATTACAGCACCGACTTTATTAGTTGGAACCAAAACCTCATTCCCTTTGAAGAACACTAATGTAAGTGGGTGCTTACTTTATTGATTTCTAATCAAAGCAAAAATTTTAATTTCACTGTGACATTCATTTACTTAAATGAGCTACACTGCGTTTCTATACAGACAGGAGGCAGAGAGTGCAAACTTAAGAAGTGAGATAATAAAGCACCATTAAGCCAGCATCTAATTCCATGTAATTGAGAGTACATTGCATTTGTACCAGTAGATTGAGTCACCGGGGAACATCAGAGCCTTTTTCATTAAGCAGTCACACTCTGGAGAAAGAGATCAAATAAAGCCAAAAACAGAGGAAAGGCTGACAACAGTTCTGCCTCTGAAGGATGACATCAGACAACTTTGAAAACTCCTTTTTACCTCCTTTTGGAAAGTAGTTTTATGGTACACGTCTTCCATCAATAAATCTCTCTCCATGAAAGGAGATGTTGGACTTTTTAACTTTTCAGCTGAACATAGTGAACTCATTGATCCAGTCTCTTCCTTTCTAATAGTTGCCTTTCAAAGAGGGAATGAGTCAGAATTGGGGATTGTCAAAAGAAGTTTTTATAAACAACATCGCTCAGCTTGTTTCACCACCCAAATACCAGACACATATTTCCACCCTGTGATATTTATCCACACAAAAGCTTTGGCCTTATCTTAGAACAAAAAATGCCTCCACTCCAGTGCGATTGAACGCTTTGCATGGGTTTTTCCCTGCGTGATCCACAGTCTGTCATTGGTTTTCTGTAAGTAATTAGACAATTAGTTTTCATTCTCTCTCACTGTATTAGATTAGATATTTAAAAACCAGGGCCACTAAAATCACAGCATGTGATTCTTTTCATATACAACTTAAATTTAAAGTTTACAATATTTTCAGGGACTTTTGTGGCTTCACTGAAGAGTAGACAGCAGAGGAGCACAAACTGGAGGCATAGATAGGACTAAAGATGGCCGTAGATACTGCCACCTATTGCTTTCTGTTATCCCATTTCAAAACCTTGAGATGAGTGTTTTATTCGCCATGTTGGATGCTTAACCCACCCACCCCACCGGTGTGCGATGAGAAGGGGAGCAAGTCACCCCTCAATTCACTTACCATCTAAAGTGGTGTTCATACACCACTGTTCAGGACGCTCAAAGCTGATGCCAACCTGAAGAATTCAAGATCAATGTTTACTCCAATACAAGCCGTGTTTGCAGTGCACTAATTGTCAAAAGAAATATCTGACTCTTCACATATGACTGTGTTCACGAGCCAGTCACTGACGTTTTGAGGTGTATGGGTTTTGTGCTGTGAGATTTTCTTTCCCTGTGTGGCTGGAAAATGATTCATAAGAGAATAGATATGGGGCATATAGACCAAAGTGTTTTTATTTTATTTTTTTAAGCCCAGCTGAAAATATCAGGCGTTTCTCTGAAAACGAGAAATGCTTTGATACACAATGTTTAGTGACTCTAGCTAACTGTTGCTTATCTGTAGAAAATGATGGTAATTTGGGAATTTCATTGAGTAGTAACTTTTCCGCCATTGGTGTTTACCATTTGTACAAGTAGGATGTGATGGCTGCATGATGTAGCATCTATCCTGACGCTCCTCCACTGTTACTGGATCAGCTGGGTAGGAAGTGAAAGAAATGGGTGCACAGTTTTCCCTGAAGCGAAACATTTTTCAGTCCTCATAATAGGAAAGAACCCCAGCAGCTTGTCACTCCCATTAGAAACAAATGAAGAAGCATGCCCCCTTAAAGGCCAGAAAATCAAAAGAATTATTGGAAAGGGGCTAAAATTGTCCCCTGAACTCAGAAAACCTGCAGAATTAGACAGTAACTGGTTGTGTGCTCATAACTTCTTAATTCCTTTTAGATAACAGAGGGAAAGCTGATCAGTTGTTAATATAAAATATTAAGTAGTGCGTCTTATTTCCCTTCTTCTCCACAAGTTGCTAATCATCAACAACAAATGTACGACCATATGGACACAGTGTGAGTAACAGCGCAGACACACAAACACACGCCCGAGTGAGTGAAGACAGACTGCTGGCCCATCAGCCTGCTGATGTGTGTCTGAGGTCTTGGAGCAGAAATCCTGAGATTGTGTGCAGAGGTAAGTGAGTAAAATGCTGACCTCGCTGTAAGTAACACTGACGTGCTGTTAGCAGAAAACCCTGTTCCACTGTCATGCATCACAAAGCTGTCGACCCCTTAGACCCCTGTTTCTGACTGGTCAGCCGCAAAAAGATGTGCAAAGTGTTTTTAAGTGCTTGGGTCTCAAGTCTCTAGTAGCAGGTGCCCGTCTTCTTGATGGTTTCCCTGGAAATAGGCTTTTTAATGTTTAACACAACATTAAAAAGCCCGAGAAGCATTTTATGGCCGCTATAGTAAGCTGCTGAATTGCTGTTTTTCTCCCTCCTGCATAATCAGTAGATCACATTAACAGCGGCGAGTGGGGTGCATTAATTTGAGTGTAATCTACCGTGCGGCCTCTGAGAAGGACAGCCTCTGCTGATGGAACAGATTATGGAAATCTCATTTGAATGATGGGAATAAATGAGTTCAAAGTAAGGACTTCAGGTTTAAACAACATACTTTGCTCATGTCAATGCCTAGGAAAGTCCCCTCCCCATCCACGTGTGCTTCCTGCTCCCGTAAAAACAAAACAACACCAGTGCAGATTCCCGGCGCAGCAATAAAACCCCACGCCGTCATATTTGCATTGTGATTGCTTTTTCTTCTGATATCGCAGCAGCAAGAGAGGCAGATCCAGCCTTCCCCTGGCACGTCTGTGCGCCAGTCATGCTAATCTATAGTTTCACGGTGATCATCTCAGAGCTTATTCAAACTGACTGAGCAAGGCTACATTGTGGTTGCACCTGCCAAAAGCCTCAGTAATACAGCGGCTCAGCAGGTTTAACACAGATTATTGCTGGTATCCTGCTGAAAAGACACTTTTCTCTCTCTCTCTGCCCCCCCCCCCTTGTACTCCTTTTTCAAGTAGTGACAGTTGACACGGTCCGTTACATGTAAAACAAGTTCTACATTCTTGCAGAAAAACCCAAAAGAATAAAAACACGGTGGGAAAAAAGTTTAAGTAATCTTTATTTCAATTTAGCGCTCGGAAAGACAGATTCTGCCGATGTGATTTAAATTGACTGAGGGTAGCGTGGAGTCTCAGGTGGCTCCTGCTCTGAGTCTGTTCATCGCTCTCACTCAGCAGCAAACTGAATGCTCAACCTTAATCTATTTTATTTTGGTGTATTTCATAGAAACATGTTCTCAAATTTTATTAAATTAACCAACTTGGAGGGAAAAAGTGCTGATGATGCTTATATCATGGTTAAAACCTTGTGAATAAAGTGGATTCATTCTACACTTGCTTGCAGTGTGCAGTGCGCTTGTTTCAGCGACTCCATATATAAACGGAGAGTGATGCTCCCATATGCAGTGTCATATGGCCATCTGCAAATATATTATGCCATAAATGAATCACTGTGTAACACACCATCTCTCTGTCCTTCTCAGTTGGCTCTTTATGTGGCAGCTGCTGTAATTAAAGCCACGTCTTATGTCTCCAACTGTGAAGACTGGTTGCTTTACTTTCAGCTGCTGTAAGTTCAAGACTGAAGATGAAAAAAATAAAAGATTTAATAATAACTGGTATTAAAGTGAAAAATAAGAAATGAGTGAGAAAGTGCATACTGACTTGGTGGTAGGGCTTGTGCTGCACCTGGCAAGTTGCCACCGTATGACATAAGTTAATGTCTCATAGGCATTGTATTGAAAGTAAATAGAAAGTGTGTTGTGCAGCATTCTTCATGCCCTTTCAGATGATATATTACTCAATATGGTTTCTTGAAAAAAATTTCAATATCAACTTTGATCTGGAGGGCTTACAATGAAGACAAGGTCAAATGCTCAGCCAACCTAGGAAATCATGACTCCCGAGGCCTAGTACACTGTTGTGAAGTTTGACATTTGGTGTGACCTTGAGCTTGACCTGAAAGTTAAATCAGCTGTTATTAGTATCTGCAATCACACAGAATTGTACTACACTGCCAAATACACAATCTCTCCCTTTCGGGGGGAGACAAAATAGTGTACAAAAAGTAAGTAATAACATATGCATATATACATACATATTTATTATACATACGCATAAGCAGGTCTGACTGTTGTTGGGATAAAGGACCTACAATAGTGCACCATCTACACAGTGGCGCTAACAGTCTCCTGCTGAAAGAGCTGCTCAGGGCCTCCAAAGTGTCATGCAGCAGGTTAAAAGACGTTATCCTTTATGTACATCAGCTATGCTAACATCCTCCTCTCACCTACTTCCTCAGTGGAGTCTAGGGGACTGACCAGGACAGAGCTGGCCTTCTTCACCAGTCTATTAAGTCGCTTCCTGTCATGATGCCACCTCCCGAGCAGACAACTGCCTAAAAGATTGCAGAAGCCATCACCGTGTCATAAAAGACCTCAGGCTGCTCAGCAGATAGAGCCCACTTTGCCCTTCTTGTACAGAGCATGAAAAAGTTTTTTTCTTTGCTTCTGGTTTTGACCTCTTCTCCTACACCAACACTGATGTGAAATTACCATCTGAATGATGACACCCATGGTTCAGGAGACTACGGTAGCGACTACCTGCACCCGCAAAGGCAAGCATAAATGGATGTGTGATGATGTTGTTAACTGTGGTTCATGAAGCAACTGACGTAGCAAGTATGCTGGAGTCTTTACATAATGGTATACATACGTGATGCACAGCTGGGAAAAATAATGTCTGTTAAAGTTTTTACAATTTCTGGTTCTGGTTGATTTGCAACTTTAGGACTTGGTTTCTTCAGAAATGACTTATAAATATGATCAAGACATAAAAATCCTGGACCTCACTATTTTCTAAACCCTGGTTGATCCTGATATCATTACATTATAAAAGTCACCTTTAGGCTGCCAAAGGCATTTAGATTCAACACAACAAGCCAACATACATACAGATTGCTTATGTTTTCCATTTATTCTCTAAACAGAAGCAGGTAATGTTGCACTGTTTCAAACAGGACTGCTAAGGTATTCAGTCGCCTGTTTCTTATTTGCATAAAGTCTGCAAGGCTACTTTATGCAAATCAGGGGCATCTGGTGCAAAACTCCATGGAAACTCCAGAAAAAACTTTTAAACTGGTCTTTCTATCTAAGTCATTTCTTATTTCTCCATTGAATTCTGTCAGAAATACATTTGACTGGACTGTTTTGTTTGTTAGCCCAGGAGCTCAGTACATGGGCCCAGTTCAGCCTTCATATCAAAACGCTTACCTGGCTACGCAACAGTGCAAGATTTTAATCGATGTAGAAAACGACTAAGTTTCATCCAGCTGCCAACTTCTGTCTTCTTCTCAAAGCCTTCCTGTTTCATCACCAACCCTACTGCCCAACCAAGGGATGCCTTTGAAAACAATGTGGTTTACTGTAAAGATGCATTTACTGCTAATGAGATGTTAATTTCAGAGTCTAGAGATGACCTCTTAGAACTTTCAACTAAGGATCTAACACAGACACACACTAGTTGCATTTCAATAAACCCAAATAAACAGTATATACAGAAACGTTTAACTACAAGCATTTATTAAGTCTTGCAAAAAGTAACAGCAATAATCAATAATAAAATCCCTCAATAGTTATAAATGAAATCAGTAAAAGTAATTAATCCCATCTAGCCTCAGTTTATCTCATCCTGCTCCACTCACGATCTCCTGAGATTTTGTGCAGTAAAGCTGGATGAAAGACGAGCTGGAATGCAGATGTCCTCAGGTGTCCCATCGAGGAGGAGAAAGGTCCTCAGGCTGTGACCCCCATTGGAGGCCACTTGGCACCAAGTGCCTTTGCAGGCACAGCAAAAAAGTCTTTGCTGCAGGCTGGGGGGAGTCTTTTGTCATCCTCTTTACATTTCTTTATTCTCACGCAGCCTAAGGAAGCATACAGAACTCAGAAAATTCAAGATTTTATCGCATCTTTTACTTTATTACTTTTACTATCCTGTTCCCTGCACATCTTCCTCTACCAACCAAGAATGATCTTTGTTAATTTTAATAAGCAGCTTAGACACAGTATCATGGTCACAGTGACCTGCTGACTAAACACTGACTAGCAAAGTATTTAGTTACTGAATTATCACTCACACAATGGCATTTAAATAGAAAAACTTAATGAACGCAGAAAAACCTCGTTCTCATATTTACTCAGCAGACACTATATTGCCAAAAGTATTCACAAATCATTGAATTCAGGCGTCCCAATCACCTCCATGGCCACAGGTGTTTAAAATCAAGCCCAACTTTCTGCAGACTCAATCGCTACAGACGTCCAAACTTCACGTGGCCTTCAGATTATGGTCATAGAGCTTCATAGAAAGGGTTTCCATGGCCGAGCGGCTGCAACCAAGCGTCACATCACCAAGCACAACGCAAACTGTCAGATATAGTGGTATAAAGCACGCTACTGCTGGACTCTAGAGCAGTGGAGACATGTTCTCTGTGCACATAAAGACATGGATGAGTGAGTTTAGTGTGGAAGAACGTGACTTGTTGAGTCCTGACCTCAACCCAACAGAGCACCTTTGGGATAAATTATAGCGAAGACTGCGAGCCAGGCCTTTTCATCCAACATCAGCGTCTGACCTCATAAATGCTTCTCCTAAACCTGTGGAAAGCCTTCCCAGAATAATTGAAGCTGTTATAGTTGCAAAGTGAGCTGACATCATATTAAACCCTATGGATTAAAAATAGTATATCACTGAAGTTCATATGCATGTAAAGGGAGACAAGCAAATACATTCTGCAGTATAGTGTATACTGCATAATTTATTACTTCAATTAAGCATGAAACACAAAACTATATCAAAGTATTTTCACTCTAAACGTCTAATATTGAGCAACCAGCAGAACAAGTGTAAACATCTCCCTTTTTATTACTTCTTGGGTGTTATTTTGCTTTTGAAAGTCACCTAAAATTTAACCTCCACTCTTACGGTTGTGCCTCTGGTGCCTGGTGATGAGTGTAGTGCTGAAAGATGATATGTTTCTCTCGTTGCTTCGTCTCCTTTCAAAAAAGTCTGTGAGGAAATTACCATCAATGTCTGCTTGCCCAAACACTTTGAAAGTTTGCAGACCAGCTGCCATGTTAGTTAAAGGAGAGAGGGAGCGCCCGTCAGTCATCCATATGACACAGCAGCTTGCGCATCAAGCGAGCCACTAAACTGACACAAACATTGACTTCTCGGTGACCTTCCTCATGACAGGTGCTGCACCAGGCACTCTGTCAGAAAATGTCAATAAGTAGAAAGTCCAAGTTGAGAAACAAATCAAGCCATATGACTACATACCTGCTGTTAAGACATAAATAAAAGAGGAATTTCGGTGGGCATTCAGCTGTGCCAAGAGAAAGTATCTGAACCACTTGCGGACCTCATATTAGAGAAAATGAATTATCTTAGAGCTGTTAGAGTATTTGTGTATTGATCCGCAGCTAAGTCCTATGGCGGTTTCAATACCAAATCGATATGTGTTGGGGCTACTGTATGTGAACCAGTGCTTAAAGTGACAGATGGTGGCAATGAAAGGAAGCTGCTGTCAGCTACAGAATGACCTTATTACCAAGCCAAGTTCAGATAGGTCAGCATGTCTGCAGGTTATGAGATAAGGTGGAATTGTTAAATTTGGCACAGCCAGCAGGGGATAAACCTATATTCTAGCCAAAACACACCTTTAATGTAATCTTCAGATAATCAGCGGAACACAGATTTCATACAAGTGGATTTTTATACCTGTGCATTTCTTAATAAAATCTGTGTATTACATAACAGAAGAGAACATGATTTTTAGGTGATTTTTTTCGGCCTTGGGATAGTAAAAGAAATACTCCAATATTGCTGGTAAGCTATTCTTTGCATCAATATCATCACAAGAAAAATAATAATAAAAAAAAATCTTCACATGATATATTCCTTACCTTGCTGCTATTCTTATTTGGCTTCAATCCCCTGGTATCTCAGTAGCTATATTACACAGCTGAGTCTATCTTTGAAGAAATCAAGGCAATAAAAGGCTTTATTTACCCTTATCTGGAGCAGACCCCCTGAAAACTCTACAGTATAATACAGATCAGGACACTTTCAACAGACAGCCTGTGAAAGGTTGCAGGTCCTGTCTCCTGGCAGGATTTTCTTCTTATTTTTGTTTATTAAAAATCCTATTTCTTGTCACCGTGCATTGTACATTATTGCACCAGATTTCTTTCTCCCAAGAGATGTTGGAGCTAATGGAGGGAGGGCACTGAGGAAAGGAAGAATGAAACTTCAGGCTTTTAAATGAGGTCTTGCCTTTGACCACTTAATAAAGAAAAGCAATTGCAGGCAGGCTTAGCAAGGGAGTTTGTTTCTTTTTATTTATCTGAGACCCCAGTAGTCTTGGAAGCCTAATGCATGTTGTCAAGGGCAGTTTTGAGCAAGTGACTTCTAATTTATAGTTCCACTGACTTCAGTGTCAGTTTTTATAGGTTTCTTCAAAGAATCTTTGTGCAATGTTTATATTTTTCCAGATGCAAGCTAAAAGTTGGCCCGTTGATTGGCCATATAAACGAGAGACATTTGGTCAAACTTCAAAAGGATATTGACAAACAACTGTGTCCGCACAGAAGCATATTTGTTCCATAAACTTGAAATCTGTAAACAAATGTAACCCCGGATATTGCAAATCCACTCTGTGTTGATGTTTTCCTGCAGCTAGAAACATTACTGTCTAATAATCTACGGCCATGCTTGGGGTGCTCTGTGACTTTGTGACAGATGTGCAAAGTCTGTAAGGAACACCTTGCGGCTGTCTGACTAATTTTAATCTGGACCGAAGAGGTTATGCGACTGCTGACTAATCAGCACAGCTATCTATAGAGCCCTGCCTCTAGCGGTGCTAAAATACTGAGACACACCTGGTGTGGCAACCCTCACAAATCAAAAGTGAAATCTTTGTGGAAATGCTAATAGCTGCACTTCCTTAAACTGCCAGTTGAGGCTTGCAAATCAGTCAAGGTTTCTGTAGCATGTCTTGCTTGGTGACAGCTGTATAAGGGGTGTTTTTTTTATATTGGTGTAACCCGGGTAAAAATGCATAAATGGTGAAAGATAAATAAAGTCTCTAAGAAGACAAATAGCCATTTTGTCATTTAATAAAAGTTCATGTAAAATGATTAAAAAACATGTTTATATTGTTTAAAATAAGTTATCTTTCTTTTGTTGTGAATTCTGTGTGGGAACTGTATTTTCCTATGGGGTCTGTGAAGGTAGCACAAGGTGGAAAGGGGTGCGTGAAGGACAGAGCTATCAGACGAGTTAGCTTGTTGTTTCCGTGCATTTAAATAAGTGAATTTTGACTTTTCGGAGCGACAAGTCATAGTTTTGGTCGGTAAGCTAGTGGCAAGACATAGGAAAGTTTCAGCGTGAAGCTGCTGGACAGAGTGTTTTGTTTTCTGCCGCCGAGTGAGCCCGCACTTATGAAATGACGGTCAAGCCAGCCGCACCATCAGCCGCACGTGAAATGGTGCTGCACTACTCTCACGCATATTACGGTACGGGTGCCGACTGGCTTAGAAACATGACAGCCGTCTGTATCCTGCCATTATTCCCTCTCCTAATCCTCAATCCAC
>VURO01019025.1:10784-24906 GCA_015108175.1 Pelvicachromis taeniatus
TAGTAAAGTGTAGTAAACCCAAAGAGTCTGTTACCTAATTTGAAACAAATCTGAATATTATTGATAACTTATTGGTTTTTATTTAAAATACTCCATCAAATAATTTTAATGATGAAGTAAGCAGTAAATTTATCACATGTAAAATTGCTTAAAGTGCTCTGAGTGGGACCAGGGTCAAAGGTGGAAAAGAGGATTTTTGGGTTATTGCATTTATCTTGCATTAGTTTCGCAAAGTGAGAATGTATAGGCTATTTTTGTGCTTTGTTGTAAATCACCATCTGTTAAGAAACCTGACCATTTGTTGTTCATTTATTTTTTTTCTCCATGTCTTTTCTCCAGTGGAAAATCTTTTTTCTTCAGTTTTTTATTTCCTCATTTCTCCAGGGAGCCGATAAGTTGCTATGCTTTTGGTTTTCAGTGAGGCCACTATATTTAGAGTTAATTGTAATTGATTGTTAAAACTGTTTACCAGAGAATCACAAGAAGAAGGTAAAATATCAGCAGGTAAATTATATAAAAGCTTGATTAAAATTTGCAACCATATCAGCAGTAAGATGGCACTTCCTCACAATTTGTTCAGGAATTTTCTGTGATGTAAAACCAATAAGATTAAAAAACAGACAAGAGATCAGAGATACCGAGATCAACAGCTGAAACTATATCACAGAACACCAGTGGCCATTACAAAATATAAAATACAACCTTTGGCAACAGTAGGCTACCAACATGGGATTCTCTCAAGAATTCTCTGGACCTTCCTATCCTGTGCAGCATTACTTGTAACACCAATAAGCTCAGGCTTCCACATTCATTCGTTCATTGTCCCAAAAGCAAGGGAGCATCTGCTGTGTGCTGGTTGAGGAGAGAGCAAAGTTTCGGCAACAGAAACCATGGTCAAGATGAGGAGGAAGTGGAAGGCAGGCGAGCCAGGGCAACAGGCAGAAGCTTGCTTGCAGCACAAGGCCCATCTCAGAAGTGTGGCGCAAGGCAGAGCTGTGTTAGAGAGCGTTCCATCAATTCGTGCCTTCAGTGGGAAATAAAAATGCAACCTGGTTCAGGAGAATGTGCGCTTCGCAGTGGAGGAAAAGCAACAGACCAGTGCTGTGACAATGTGGCAGCAAGGCAGCTGGACAAAGTGAGAACATGTGATGGAGTGGAAAGTCACCTGGCAAGACATCTGAAAGTGTAAACCTGAGAAATTCAAATTTCTCATACAGGGAGTTTAAAGTTCTACCCATCCAACCATTTCTCATGGAGCAAGGTTGAGAAACCAGCTGTGCCCCCTTTATGCAGGAACAGGGACCCTTGAGCACATTCTGAGCAACTGCTGTGTGAAGGAGTGAAGGCCCCATATCGCTGGAGGCACAACCAGTTCCCCAAGTCCATCGCGAAGGCAATCAGCAAGGGGGATTAAAGAGAACAGGCACACCACTTCTCGGGGTCTTGTTCATGAGTGATGGGAGAAGGGAGCGGGAGATCGACAGACTGATCGGTGCTGCGGCTGCAGTAATACGGACGCTGCATCGGTCTGTTGTGGAAGAAGAGAGAGAGCTGAGTGTAAAAGCGAAGCTCTCAATTTACCGGTCGATCTACATCCCTACCCTCACCTATGGTCACGAGCTGTGGGTAGTGACCAAAAGAACGACATCACAGATACAAACAGCAGAAATTAGCTTCCTCCAAAGGGTGGCTGCCCTCTCCCTTAGAGATGGGGTGAGAAGTTTGACCATCTGGAAGGGGCTCAGAGTAGAGCCTCTACTCCTCCACATTGAAAGGAGCCAGTTGAGTTGGTTCGGTCATCTGACAAGGATGCCTCCTGGGCGAGGTGCTCCGGGCATGTCCCACCGGGAGGAGGCCCTGGGGCAGACCCAGGACATGCTGGAGAGATTATATCTCTCGGCTGGCCTGGGAACGCCTTGGTGTTCCCTGAACAAGCTGGACGAGGTGGCTGGGGAGAGCGAACCTGCTGCCCCCGCGACCCGGCCATGGATAAGCGGAAGAAGATGGATGGATGGGTGGATAATTTATTAGCCCTATGAATATTTTTGATAGTTTTTCCCAAGTGCTATGAAACAGAGCAAGGAATTTTTAACACAGATTTTCCTAAATGTCATACTTTTATTTTGAATGCTTAGATTATTTTACTTTGCACACAGAAAGAAAATAATTTCACATAAAACCACCACGGTCAAAATTAGTACTATATATCAATTTCCTGTTTTGCCATTCAGCAAAGAGTTTTTTCATAACTTGTTTTTTTTCTTGCGGACATGGCTGTTTATTTGTTACTTGAAAATGCTGTTGTATTGTAGATTTTACAGTGCAGGTGCATTTCCCACCTCAAGTCCGAGCGGGAAGCTTTTATGTAATCAGATAAAGTATGTTTTGAGTTGTGAATTGAATAAGGGAAGAGAATCTATGTTTCTTTTGACCAGTGTTGGTCAAGTTACTTGAAAAAAGTAATTGGCTACTTTATGGAGAAGTAATCAATAATAAGTAATCCTGTTACATGAATGACTGATTACTTGTTTTCAAAAGTAATTAGTTACTTATTACTTAGTTACTTTTTTGAAGCATTATACACAACTTGAATATGTAATAAAGCAATGGACCTTTCAGCCCAATTCAATTTTTTATGCATAAGCCATCATATAAAATTGAATCAAATGGAAAAGTTTTGTTTTAAAAATTGCTTTATTAGTTTTAATCTTAAATTTATAAACATTGCATCAAGCAAAAATTTAATTAAATGCATCAGTCTTTGACGTTCAAGACATTTGTTTAACATTTAAACCTATTTTCTGCACATTCCCCCATATTTAAAAAAAATAAAACAAGTCTTAACCTATATTTCTGCATATTCCAGCATATAAAAGAAAATATTTTTTTGTGTTTACACACACTCTTTCAAATACATGCAAGTAAACTACATAAAAATAAATAAATAAACTCAAATTCTCCTTATTACAATAACATCTTTTAACAGTTGGTAAAGTGCTGAGAGGAGTAATAATGAGATTACCAAAACAGAAAATGCTATTGCATGTTACATTTAGGCTGTTAATCCAGTCTCATTTTGTGGCAACCCTGAAAAAGACCTATGATTTATTGTTTTCTTTTGGACTGAAACAGCAGTTATAGTGCATCAGCAGAAGCTTCTCAAACCTTCTATCAGATAGTCTGTTCCTTTTTGTGGAAAGCACCAATCCACCTAAACTAAACAGCCGTTTCACTGGTGCACTGGATGGAGTTGGACTGTTGTATTTTATGTACATCTTTTTGAGATTTGGGAACTGATTCAGAATCTCAAGCTCAGACCCCAACCTTAAATAGTCAAGTTACTTCTTTTTCTGCTGAGAAGCTTTCGGCTGGGCTGGCTGGCATTTGGGACACATTGGCATTGTCAGTTGCAGGAGCAGTTTTACAACACTCTGTTGTCAGAAGCTCCTTCACATGCTCTCTCCTACACTCATCTCTCAGCCAACAAAGTTTAAACTTGGGAGAAGTGGCTGTTGTGAGAAGTTCTTCTTGGCTATCCAGAACTGCATCAAAACGAGTCTTGATGACCTGTAACATACAATATGGTGCAACTAAGAATAAAATGATTTTACTATATAATTGGCTATTGTAATTATTTTGTGGGCTTTACTGCCAGTGTTGTGCTATCAATACTGTATGAGGTTTAATTTTGTTTGAAGCTTCTGTTGATATTATGATTAATATTCATGATTAATGATGATCAATATCCCTGATATTTAACAAGGGATGAATATTTGGTCTTTTATTCTATCATTTTAATAATTGTACACACTGCTTAAAACAAAGTCTAACATCTGCCCGCAGTGAATGGTATAACAAATTCAACAAATCCACCTTTACAATGACATCTGGAAGAATGGCTGTCATTCTAGAGAGGTCATCTTTCAGGGCAAGTGTCTTTGACATCAGGCATGTGATTGTTGGTAGTAAAGCCCCATAGGTGCACTCATTCCCTTGTAAGATGTCCAGAACTACTGTCAGGGGCTTCATCAGAGTGCAGTACTCTTTCAAGAATTGGTACTCCTTTTCATTAAGGCACTTGATTCCCAGTTTTACACACAGGGGATTAAGTTCATTCAAGGGAGCTGTGATAATTCTGGAAGCAACCTCGTACATTCCACCTTGTGGATGTGGGTACCCTTAGCTTCCTGCGGCTGACTTCCTCCATCTGTTCAGAGGCTAATGTTGATCGACTTGCTTTAGTCCAAAGAGCAGAGCATTTTGCAATGCTAGTCCTATATACAGCCTTGGTGTCGGCACAGGAATTTAGATGTTTATCAATGTCGCTTTTTTGAAATCAGGTTATGTGCAATGCACATCTGTAGTGTGGAGGGAGGCTAAACTGTGCATCACCAGATGCAGTTGAAAGAGCTTCTATGACATATATATAAAAGTTGGTTCATCGTCGTCAATTTCTTTATTTTCAGATTCAGACTCCAAATAACAGGGCTGACATACTCTGAATGCTTTGGCAAAATTGGATGCATTATCCGTTACAGTGGCAACAACTTTGCCTTGTAGTCCATATGATGAATGGATTTCTTCAATCTCTGCTCCAATTACATCATAGGTATGGCTGCCTCTTATTCTCTTGCATGCTAGGGTGGCTTTGTTGCGCTGTAAAGTGGAATTAATCCACTGAACTGTTACACCCATAAAACTTTTATTATTTACCCTCCAGATGTCAGCAGTGTTGGAAACAAACTATCTGTTCGAGTGTAGTCTTCAAGTTAGAGTTCATTATGTCGTATTCTCGCTCAAGGTATTCTACAAATGAATTTCTCTGGGGCAGCTTAGATTAGATTAGATACAACTTTATTAATCCTCGAGTGGATTCCTCTGGGAAATTCAGTTTCCAGTAGCACAACACTGACAGAAGTTGCATGTTACAGAGTTGGAATACCAAATAAAGGGGATCCCAAAAATTTTGGGGATTTACTTACCTGGATGATTGAGCATGCATCAAGACAAATAAAGGGGAATGAGAGGGTAAGAATATAATCATAAATAATAGCATATATATACACACACACACACACATATATATATATATACACAGAATATATAATAGGGATAAATGGGAATACCAGTGAAATATACTATGAGATGTAGACAGCCAAAGTCTATTGCACATTTCAACTATTGTAGGTCTATTGCATAGCGTTTAGCTTGACAATGAAAATTGATGATATATTCTTGGAATATATGACAAAGAGAGAGGGATCATGTAAATTATGAATGAAAGAGGCCCTAATACCCTGGGGGACACCAGCAAAAACAGGAAAGAAACTTGAAGAGTGGGATTTAAATTGGATAAATTGAGTGCAGTCTGAGAGATATGAGGTGAACTAGGCAACAACTTTCTCAAGGATTTTTGAAATAAAGGGGGGGTTTGATATTGGGCAAAGACTATCAAAATTATTGGGATCTGCACCAGGCTTTTTGAGAATTGGAATAACAGAAACAGTTTTCAAAGATGAATGAACAATTTCAGTGTTAAGGGAAGAGTGGATAATACTGGTTATGAGAGCAGCCAATGAGGGGAAGATGAGCTTTACAACTAAGACAGTGGGAAAAGGGCCAAGCTGCCAGGTGGATGATTTAGATTTTTTAATAAAATTTGATACATCAGTTATGGAGGGAAGAGTAAAACTTAAAAATAATTGACAGGAAGACAGTGAGAAAAACAGGAAGTCTACTTCAGAGTTAGAAGCTCTTACACATTTAAGTTGTCAGTGGATATCAGAGATTTTATGAGTGAAAAAAGATATAAGAGAGTTGCAAAAATCAGCAGGGTACATATGAGAGGGGAATGAGTCCAGAGGTTTTGTAATTTTACTAAACAAAGATAAACGAGACCTGGAGTTTCCTTCACTAGAACTGATTACCAGAACAGTATGCAGATTTGGATGAAATAATGCAGTCCTTATAAAACAAAATATGATCATTATGCATTTCTTTATGTATGGTAAGTCCGGTTTTCTTGAACAGACGTTCCAGCTGGCATCCTTAAGCTTTGAGATGATGCAGATTTTCCCACTCAGATTGGTGCTGAGTGGGAAAGTGAAACATCTCAGTGTTTAAGTGCAGCAAATATGTTAAGAAGGTTAATAACCCTTACACAGCCTGGAAGTGTGTTTGGGGTTATTGTCTTGTTGAACAATAAATGATGGTCGAACTAAATGCAACCCAGATGGGATGGCATGTTGCTGCAGGATAGTGGTAGTCATACTGGTTCAGTGTGCTTTCAATTTTGAATAAACAGTGTCTGCTTGACCATAAAAGCCCAAATCGCACAGTCTCGTCTGAACTGTTGATGTAGAGATGTGTCTGCTACTGGATCTCTGTGTGTCATTTATCCGGGCTCTAGTCTGAGCTGCTGTTAACTTTGAATTTATCCTCAGCAGCAAAGGTGACTCTTGGTCTTCCTTTTCTGGGATGTTCCTCGTGTGAACCAGTTTCATTGTAGCATTTTTGCGACTTCACTTAGGGAAGTTTTAGCAATTTTCCAGACTGACTGACCTTCAGTTCTTAAAGTAATGATGGACTGTCATTTCTCTTTACTTAGCTGATTGGTTCTTGCCATAATATGAATTCTAGCAGTTGTGAAATCGGGCTGTCAGCTGTGTACCAACCTGACATCTGTACAACAAAACTGATGGTCCCAACCCGATTAAGAAGGCAAGAAATTCCACAAATGAACCCTGACAAGACACACCTGTGAAGTGAAAACCATTTCAAGCTCACTGAGAGAAGGTCAAGGGTTTGCAGCGCTGTCAACAAAGCAAAGAGTGGCTACTTTGAGGACTCTAAAATATAACACATATTTAGAGTTATCTTTTTTCTTTGATACATAATTCCAGATATCTTACTTCATATGTTTGATGTCTTCAGTATGTATCTACAATGTAGAAAGTAGTAAGAATAAAGAAAAACCATTAAATGAGAAGGTCTGTTCAATCTTTTGCCTGGTTGTGTGTGTGTGTGTGTGTCTATATATGCGCAAGAATGACCAAAATATTGATGACAAAATTAGCAAATGTGCACATTGATGTACGTTAAAATTAGGGAGCATCTTTTGCCTTCTACCCTGAAATCCTGGTGTGATATAAATCTCCCAATTTCCTTGGAACAGAAGACAACCACCTGTTCAAAGAAAGCTACTAAATGTATACACTCAACACTATTAATTTATGTTAAATTAAGATAGTTATTGCTGAATGTTAGGGTTTTCCCAATTTCTGATTGCTCATATTTTGGACACTTGTGTTACATTTTAATTAGACAAATAATTCCAGTAAATACAAAATGCAGTTTCAAAATGATGATTTTATATATTCCGGGAAAAAGAACTACCCAAACCTATTTGACTTTATGTGGAAAAAGTAACTGTTGTGCACCCTTGGCAGCAAGAACTGCAATCAAGTATTTGCAATAACTGGCAATAAGTCTTTAACATCACTATGGAGGAATTTTGGCTCACTCTTCTTTGCGGAATTGTTTTAATTTAGTTGCAGTGGTGGGTTTTCAAACCATTCAGATGTGAACTTGTTGGTGTGTTTCAGATTATTCGGGTGCATGACTCAAGTGTGCTGAGGATTTTCTGGTAGAGAGCAGAATTCTTGATTACATCATTTACAGTCCTGCAAATCCGGAAGTAGTAAAGCAGTCACAAAGACTCACACTACCACCATAATGTTTGACTGTTGGTATGATGTACTTTTTTATGAAATACTGTTTCATGCTAGATGTAATGGGATGTAACTCTTCTAAAAAGTTCTGCTTTTGTCTTGTCATTCCACAGAATATTTTCCCCAAATTTCGGGGAGCAATAAAGATGCTTTTTTGGCAAATATAAGATGATCCTTTCAGTTTGTCATTGTTGAATCATCATACCTTAACTGAGGCAAGTGAGGCCTGCAGTTTTTAGATATTGTTTTGGGTTCTTATGAGACCTGCGTGACTAGTTGAGCGGTAGGCTGAGCAATACTGAGCTAATTTTCCTCAAAAAAATACAATCATAATTTTAATTAAGAAATTGCATTTTAAAATTCCGCTACAAAGAGCTAAAGATAACTTGGGTTATCTTCAGATCTTTAAACACTGTTTGGTGATCTTAAAGATGTACTGTATCTAAAAGTGTGACAAATATGCAAAAAAAAGAAACCCATCAGGAAGGGTTTTTTTTTTCCACAGCACTGTATTGATTAGTCTTAAGTTAAATGGGATTCCTATTTTAAGTTACAGGTTGTGTTTATTTCTACTACCAAAACTGGGACTGGGCAAAAGTAACTTTCACAGCTCTGAGTTGCTTGATAAATGCAGACCCTGACTCACTATGACTGAACTCTATGAGCTATCAATGCTGTGGAAAATATCCAGTTAACTTTATAATAAACATTTTTTTTCCTCCTTTCCTTTTCAGTTGGGCGGAACATCCTCTTACAGCACCCAATTCCTGTCTCATGCAGGGCCCCGTGGCCCTCCAGGGATGAACCCTGGTGGGATGATCTCTTCAAGGTCTGGACTTCCACCTTCCACCGGAGGTTTGTATCCTTCTCACCCTGCGCACATTCAGAGGATTCCTCATCAAGGAGGCTATCCAGGTGGACAACAAGGACTCAAACGGCCTTTCCATTCCGAGGTCAGTGATCACACCAAATGTTTGCTCAAACTTACAAAAAGTAAATACACTTAATAGAACTTTATATTAAAGTATATAGTCCTTTATCGATCTATTTTCTTGTGCTTATGTTTATCAGGGACTTGGGGTGGGAGTGGGGTAGCGTATACTAGCTACCATAGGGCAAGAGTCGGGATACACCCTGGATAGATCACCAATCCGTCACAGGGCTAACAAAGAGGCAACCATTTGCACTCACATTAACACTTATGGGCACTTCTTATCTCCACTAATTGTCTTTGGACTGTGGGAGGAAGCTGAGGTACCCGGAGAGTACCCACGAAATCATGGGGAGAACATGCAAACTCCACACATAAAGGCCCCGGTCAGATGGTGGAGTTTAGTCAGCTACTAATTGTGCAAGTTCTCCCATTTAAAAAGATGGGAGAGGCCTGTAATTTTCATCACAGGTATACCTCAACTATGAGAGACAAAATGAGAAAAAAAAATCCAGAAAATCACATTGTCCTATTTTTAAAGAATTTATTTGCAAATTATGGTGTAAAATAAGTATTTTTTCACCTACAAACAAGCAAGATTTCTGGCTCTCACAGACCTGTAACTTCTTCTGTAAGAGACACCCTCTGTCCTCCACTCGTTACCTGTATTAAAGGCACCTGTTTGAACTCGTTATTAGTATAAAAGACATCTGTCCACAACCTCAAACAGTCACACTCCAAACTCCACTATGGCCAAGACCAAAGAGCTGTCAAAGGACACCAGAAACTAAATTGTAGACAAGACTGAATCTGCTGTGGGAGCAATTATTAGAAAATAGAAGACATACAAGACCACTGATAATCTCCCTCAATCTGGAGCTCCACGCAAGATCTCACCCCATTGGGTCAAAATGATCACAAGAATGGTGAGCAAAAATCCCAGAAGCACACGGGGGCACCTAGTGAATGATCTGCAGAGAGCTGGGACCAAAGTAATAAAGGCTACCATCAGTAACACACTACGCTGCCAGGGACTCAAATCCTGCAGTGTGAGACGTGTTCCCTAGCTTAAGCCAGTACATGTCCAGGCCCGTCTGAAGTTTGCTAGAGAGCATTTGGATGATCCAGAAGAGGATTGGGAGAATGTCATATGGTCAGATGAAACCAAAATAGAACTTTTTGGTTAAAACTCTACTTGTCGTGTTTGGAGGAGAAAATGCTGAAGTGCATCCAATGAACACCATACCTATTGTGAAGCATGGGGGTGGAAACATCATGCTTTGGGGAGGGTTTTCTGCAAAGGGACCAGGATGACTAATCCGTGTAAAGGAAAGAATGAATGGGGCCATGTATCGTGAGATTTTGAGTGAAAACCTCCTTTTCACTGTACAAGGGCATTGAAGATGGCTAGGTCTTTCAGCATGACAATGATCCCAAACTCACCACCTGCGTAACGAAGGAGTGGCTTCGTAAGATCCTGGAGTGGCCTAGCCAGTCTCCAGATCTCAACCCCATAGAAAATCTTTGGAAGTTCGTGTTGCCGAGCGACAGCCCCGAAACATCACTACTCTAGAGGAGATCTGTATGGAGGAATGGGCCAAAATACCAGCAACAGTGTGTGGAAACCATGTGAAGACATACAGTAAAAGTTTGACCTCTGTCATTGCCAACAAAAGGTATATAACAAAGTATTAAGATGAACTTTTGTTATTGACTAAATACTTATTTTCCACCATATTTTGCAAATAAATTCTTTAAAAATAAGACAATGTGATTTTCTGGATTTTTTTTTTCTCATTTTCTCTCTCATAGTTGAGGAATACCTATGAAGTAAATTACAGGCCTCTCTCATCATTTTAAGTGGGAGAACTTGCACAAATGGTAGCTGACTAAATACTTTTTTCCCCACTGTACTACTCATCTGTCCGTTGGTTTTATTCAAAAAGCAGAAAAAATACTTACTTGATAACTGATGCAATATCTCATACTTTCCCATTTAAATTATGGACTAAACGGCTCTAATTCCACTTTTCCAGGGTTTTTCTGGACCACAGTACGGATCTGGTGGGATGTCAGGGTATACTAACCAGCCTCTACAATACCCCACTGGTTCGCAGCAGAGATGCGCCACCTCACCTTCTTACCTCTCCAGCCGGATGCCTCACATTGGACACTACTCTGCTGGATCACACAATCCAGCACAGTTCTCCCCTGGAGCTGGACAGCCCAATCCTCCTCAGTATTATAAGGTGACCACAAAGGGTGGCCAAGCAACTTTGGGATGTTTGAGATCAAACATAATTTTTAAGTATATTTGACTGTCTTATAATGTTCAAAATAAAACTTGTGATTTACAGAATAAAAGCAGATGCTGAAACTATTTCAACTGGTAGGACTATATCTATATATTGGTTTTTGGCCGGTAGTTGGATTTGGCTGCTCCCTTCTGAGGGGTTCCTTATCGATCAGAACTGTCTGGTTTTCAGTTAGCCCTTCTGGGTTTCTACTCTTTCTGCTCATGGACTACAGTCAGCTTCTTCAGCCAGTAGGCATGAATCATGTTGGGGCCTGGTGCTGTCCACTGCTTCATCCCTTTGTTGGATGTCTGCCACTATGATGGTTACTGAAACCTGCTCGGGGAGGTTGCTGTGGTCTGCTCTCAGATCCACTAGCCACCGAGCATTGCCGTTATGTTATTCCTTATGCTCTTCCAGTATTGCTCAGTTTCCAGCCTTGGTGGTGCTGTTCTCCTGCCACTGAGAGTACACCTTTAATGGTTTTGTGGTTCAGCTGGTTTATTCTCCTGCATTCTGTTTCTCTGGTATACCTTTTCAAGTGGCTGCCCGAGGCTGAGTCTTTTCTTGGCAGTTTCCATGGCCAAAGGTGTGGACATCTTGCACCTTTGCAACTGCACCTAGTGCTTTGATTACCACTGGGACCACTGTTACTTTCACCTTCCACGTCTTCTCGAGCTCTTCTCTGAGCCCTTGGTGCTTCTCTAGCTTCTCGTGTTCCTTCTTCCTGATGTTGCTGTCATTCTGTATCGCTACGTCTATCTGTGTTCTTCTGCTTGTCTACCACCACTATATCCGGTTGGTTAGCCACCACAATTTTGTCCGTCTGAAAAATGCAACCAAAATTTCACTTTAAATTGAAAAAGTCTGGCTTCCTGTTGGGGTTGGAAAAAAAGTCTCTTGGAACTATAGCCCAAGTCTTGAGACATTACATCTGATGCACCAGAGTGTGTCAATAAATAAAAATTTTCACACTGAACCGTCATCAAGGTCTGATGTTTATTCAGATTTGACGTGAATGTGGTCAACCAGTACTTCAAATATATTATATGACTTTTCCTGTTTTCACTAGGTGGCACTCCAACTTTTGCTGAGATTTGGCATATCAACGTGTTCATTTCTGGACTCTCATGACACCTGAGAAGCTTAGGAGAGACAGTGTGATGTTAGACATTGTGTCTTTGAGTTACAGCAATTTTGTGCTTCATGGTAAAACATTGAAATTCGCCAAACTGAA
This sequence comes from Pelvicachromis taeniatus, assembly GCA_015108175.1. Lineage (NCBI taxonomy): Eukaryota > Metazoa > Chordata > Actinopteri > Cichliformes > Cichlidae > Pelvicachromis > Pelvicachromis taeniatus. The sequence goes on from VURO01019025.1 coordinate 22,977, forward strand.
ATGGTAAAAGTGGCACTCAAATTTGTTATCTTCAATTCAAAATGGTAGACTTCCTGTTGGGTTTAGGGTGTCACTCCAAGAGGATTTTTTGTATGTCTTCAGATGCTATACGTCTGTCAAATTTCATACATGTACGTGAAACACAGCATGTAGGATCATTTTTTTGCTATTTTTTTTATGGCTCACTACTTGTGACACTTTGCTCTGCCCATGTCCAAAACCAATAAAATACAGACTTGTTCACCAGTTTTGATGCATTTGCAAAATTGAATTTGTTTTTGAATATGTTTAGGCCCTTAAATATTTGATTCGTTTGACAGAGCAGATACTGTAGGGCCTTCACACTTTTAGTGCTTGGGCCCTAATAATTAAAATGTTAGTGAAGTGCAGACTCACCTTTCATCGAAGGGGTTTAGCAAAATATTGCATTAATTGCAGATGTTTTTTCTTCACCTCTTTGTGTCCACATACCTGGGTACTCAATATCATGTTTGGTTTCTGTGATCTTCAGTCAGAGCCTTTCAATGGTCAGGGCAGCATGGCAACTGGAGGACCAGGAGGATTCAATGCATTCACACAGGCTGCAGTGAACGGGGTAAGTCATCCATGCACTCACCCCACTGTGCGAGGATTGTAAAGCTTAAGCTAAAGCTTGTTTTCTACTGCTTACAGTAATGTTCATCATGGCGCATCGCATAATTTGATCACTTATAGATTTGATTCCTTGTCAGTTCACATTAGGTTCTCACCAACTCTGATTTAAGAACAACATATCAAAGTCATTAGTCGTGCAATTATTTGCATGCTGTACTCTTAAATGTTTGTACAGGATGAAGGTGTTGCCCGTTTGTTATGATCGCTGTTACTCAGAAGATTTATTACACATATCACACAGAACAATGTTTTAAAGTAATGCAGTAGTTACTTGATTACACCCAGAAGAAAGTAATTTGTGAAACTACTCATTATGTTACTTTCACGGTTTTCGGTAAAGTGATCTGAAAATCACTGTCTCATAATTCCATTTAACAATATAAACCTATAGGCTACAGTCCCACACACCAACACAAATCCCTATCCTAATGAAGAGACACATGATTTTTCTCTCAGTATTTACACAACGTAACAGTATAAAGCAAATATTAAAACCAGCACAAAGAGACCACAGTGATTCTACTGACTGCTCATCACTGCTTTTGTTGCCTGTTGAAATTCAGGGTCTTGCTGCTGAGGTTAGTATTCAGTCAGCTTTAATATCACTCAGGGTTCTTGCCTAGCTTAGTGTTAGCATGTTGTCTGTACAGGTACTTACAAAGAGCCGAAGTTCTGTTTGAAGTGTAATGCAGTTATTTCTATCCTGGATGCAGTTTGCACTTTTCTAATGCATTTAAGTTAAAGTACTTAAATGAAAAAACCTGGTTCTTGATTCCCATCCCTATGGAGTCGTGTATGTAGAGAGGTGAAAAACCAATTTAATCCATTTACTAATAAGATTGTAACGTGGCAAAATTATAAGTGATGTAAATACAGTGGGATGCGAAAGTTTGGGCAACCTTGTTAATCGTCATGATTTTCCTGTATAAATCGTTGGTTGTTACGATAAAAAATGTCAGTGAAATATATCATATAGGAGACACACAGTGATATTTGAGAAGTGAAATGAAGTTTATTGGATTTACAGAAAGTGTGCAATAATTCTTTAAACAAAATTAGGCAGGTGCATACATTTGGGCACCACAAAAAAGAAATGAAATCAATAATTAGTAGATCCTCTTTTTGCAGAAATTACAGCCTCTAAACGCTTCCTGAAGGTTCCAGTGACAGTCTGGATTCTGGTTGAAGATATTTTTGGACCATTCCTCTTTACAAAATATCTCTAGTTCATTCAGGTCTGATGGCTTCCGAGCATGGACAGCTCTCTTTAACTCAC